>PGTU02000140.1:0-107602 GCA_002896215.2 Cicer echinospermum | reverse complement strand
CCAATAAGTTTCATTGGTGTCATTGTGATTAATATTTTAGTCTTTTAGTCCTCTCTAGGCTTATTCTGTCCAATTAGGGTGTTTACAAATGTTGTGCATCCATAGTTGTGTTTGTGTCATTGTGATTAACATTTAGGTCATTTTCATCCTCCCTAGGCCTTATTCTAGTCCAATATGGTGGTTTTTAACCAATCATGTGTATCCAATATGTGTATGTGTCATTTGATTAACTTTGATGTCATTTTCATCCTCCCTAGCGGTATTCTTTTGTAATTATGGTTTTAACCAAACTGTAAATCCAATAGGTATGTTGTGCATTGGATTTACATTTAGGTCATTTTCTTCCTCCCTAGGCTTATTCTAGTCCATTAAGGTTTTTAACCTATCTTGTGCTTCCAATATATGTGTTTGTGTCATTGGATTAACTTTTAGGTCATTTCGTCCCTCCCTAGCTTATTCTTGTCCAATAAGGGTTTTTAACCAATCTTGTGCATCCAATAGGTGTGTGCTTGTTTCATGGATTAACATTTAGGTTATTTTCATCCTCCCTAGGCTTATTCTAGTCCAATAAGGGTTTTTAACCAAACTTGTACTTCCAATATGTGTGTTGTGCATTGATTAACTTATGTCATTTTCGTCCTCCCTAGGCTTATTTCTTGTGCAATTAGGGTTTTTAACCAAACTTGTAAATCCAATAGGTGGGTTTGTGTCATTGGATAACATTAGTCACTATTCGTCCTCCCTAGGCTTATTCTTGTGCAATGTAGGTTTTTAACCCAAACTTGTAAATCCAACTAGGTTGTGTTATGTTTGTGTCATTGGATTAACATTTAGTTTGTGTCATTGATTACATCCTCCCTAGGCTTATTCTTGTAGTCCAATAAGGGTTTTTAACCATTTAATCTTGTGCTTCCAATATATATATGGTTTGTGTCATTGGATTAAACTTTTAGGTCATTTTCGTCCTCCTTATGCTTATTCTTGTCCAATTAGGTTTTTTAACCATTCTTGTGCATTCAATAAGTGTCTTTGTGTCATTGGGTTATCATTAGGTCATTTTCGTCCTCCCTAGGCTTATTCTAGTCGAATTACAATTTTTAACCAATCTTGTGCATCCAATAGGTGTGTTTGTGTCATTGGATGAACATTTAGGTCATTTTCATCCTCCCTAGGCTTATTCTTAGTCCAATTAGGGTTTTTAACCAATCTTGTGCATCCAATAGGGTGTTTGTGTCATTGGATTAACATTTAAGGTCATTTTCATCATCCCGAGGCTTATTCTTGTCCAATTAGTGTTTTTGACCAATCTTGTTCATCCAATAATTTCATTTGTGTCATTGGATTAACATTTAGGTCATTTTAATCCTCCTTGGTTATTCGAGCCCAATTAAGGTTTTTAACCAATCTTGTGCATCATATAAGTTCATTTGTGTCATTGGATTAACGTTTAGGTCATTTTACGTCCTCCTAGCCTTATTCTTGTCCAACTAGGGTTTTTAACCAATCTTGTGCATCCAATATAGGTCATTTGTGTCATTGGATTAGCATTTAGGTCATTTTCATCCTCCCTAAGCTTATTCTAGAACAATTAGGGTTTTTACCCAATCTTGTGGATCCAATAAGTCATTTTGTGTCATTGGATTAACATTTAGGTCATTTTCATCCTCCTAGGCTTATTGTAGTCCAATTAGGGTTTTTTAACCAATCTTGTACATCCAATAGGTGTCTTTGTGTTATTGGATTATCATTTCGGTCATTTTTATCATCTCGATTCTTATTCTAGTCCAATTAGGGTTTTTAACCAAGTTTGTGCATCCAATAAGTTCATTTGTGCATCATTCTAGTCTAATTAGGGTTTTTAATCAATTTTGTGCATCCATAAGTTCATTTGTGTCATTGGATTAACTTTTAGGTAATTTTCCTCCTCCATAGGCATATTCTAGTCTAATTAGGGTTTTTAATCAATTTTGTGCATCCAATAAGCTCATTTGTGTCATTGATTAACATTTAGGTCATTTTCATCCTCCCTAGGCTTTTTCTTGTCCAATTAGGGTTCTTAACCAATCTTGTCCATCCAATAGGTGAGTTTGTGTCATTGGATTAACATTTAAGTCATTTTCGTCCTCCATAGGCATATTCTTGTCCAATTAGGGTTTTTAACAAATCTTGTGCATCCAATAAGTTCATTTGTGTCATTGGATTAAAATTTAGGTCGTTTTCGTCCTCACTATGCTTATTCTTTTCCAAGTAGGGTTTTTAACCAATCTTGTGCGTCAAATAAGTTCATTTGTGTCATTGGATTAATATTTAGGGCAATTTCGACCTCCCTTGGCTAATACTAGTTCCATTAGGGGTTTTAACCAATCTTGTGAATACAATGTAAGTCATGAGCTTCCCTGATCATGTTTTTGATTTAATTCCCAAACATACAATACATATGAAGTATTTGACTGATCTAATGATTTGAATTGAGAAACATTTCAGGCAAATAAGTAAACACTATACACTTGGAACAAAAGCTTGGGAACTCAAGGAATCAACCAAAATTGGAGGATGCGCTTGAGAAAGATGCAAATATATATAGTGTGATTAGTTTTCATAGTAGTTTTTTTAGTAGACTAATCACTATGATTTCATACCTAAGTATTTGCCAAAGAAAGTAAATCAATCAACTAATAAGTCAATTGATGAATCAATTGGGCAATCGATTGTCTGACTCAGAACAAGAGTTTTTACTATGTAAATCGATTGGGAAATCCATTACTTAAAGGTTTTTAGTGAAACCTGAGTTCTGGGCTTAATCCAATCTATTGGACAATCGATTGGGACATCAATTGAGTAATCGATTGTGTGATTCACAGAACCAGCCAATTACTGAAATCAATCGATTGGCAAATCGATTGTGACAAAGTTTTTCATCAGGAATAAGTTATGCGATCCATCAAATCGATTGGACATCAATTGAATTAGATTTCTTAAACTACAAGTTTTGTGGCAATCGATTAGGTAATCGATTGAAGTTAATCATTTATCAGAAACAATTTGAATAAATCGATTGGCACATTGATTTTGACAAAATGGTTGAGGTTCTGTAACAAGCACAATCAATTGGCAAATCGATTGAAGTAAATGTCTAAGTCACTGTGACCAGCACAATCGATTGGCAAATCGATTGAAATAAATGTCTGAGTCACTGTGACTAGCACAATCGGTTGACGAATCGATTGAAGCTAAATGTTTGAGTTAGAGGAAGAGTTTAGCTCATTGCCAAATCGATTAGGACTATGAATATACGTCGACTGAGCAATCGATTGTTTTGATCTCGTTGTTTGAACAAAACACCTATAATCGATTACTCAATCGATTCTGATATATTTCTTAGTTTCAGTTTCTGATTTATGTATTAAAGAATCGATTGGCAAATTGATTCATGCTTATACTTTCAAGATTCAAGAAAAACAAGACACGCGAAAATCGATTGGGCAATCTGTAACACCCCGATTTTCAAAGCGAGGGTGTATTTTTTTTTTTACAAAAGAGATTAAAATAAAAGAGAGAAAACAAATAAGGAAATACCTTTTGATAAATAATGGAGTCATTATAATTTACAAGCAGCGGAAAAGTTAGTCAAAATATGAATTCAAAAAACCTAAACCGACGCATGATCAGATAATTACTCCCAACTTACAGGTTGACCTACAATCTATAACCAAAGGTTCCACAACCCCCAAAGAAAACCAACCCCAAAGCTCTGATACCACAATGTAACACCCCGTTTTTCCAAGCGAGGGTGTATTTTTTTCAAAAGAAATTAAAAATAAAACAGAGAAATAAATAAGGAAAATACCTTTGGATAAATAATGAGTCATTATAATTTACAAGCAGCGGAAAAGTTTGTCAAAATATGAATTCATAATATGAATTCAAAATATTTACACATCAAAAAGTTGGTACATGTAACCCATCGAAAATAACATGTCAAGCTGACAATATTAGTATAGGTATAGTCTTCCATTTTAAAATAAATACAATTCAAAAGAAAGACGTATGTTCCCTCTATGTCAACCTAATCTGATCATTCTCCAAAACAAACTAAACGCCCGAAGTGATCTCCACGCGCCCCGTTAGATCCTCCTAACATAGCTCCAGTCGAGCATTCCCATCTACATTCCCATCCGTAGGGTACGAACCGGTAGGATCGTCCTGGCTCTCATCTGAGGGCAAAAGCCCAGATTTCCACAATAGTTGTAAAGGGTCACCAATCGAAATTAACAGTTAACACATAACATTTAAGTTTTCAAATGCACAAATAACCTTTCCACTTAGCATGCACCTTTTCCCATATGCTAAAAGTTCATATAACACTTTCCAAATAAAAATGAAATCAAAATAAAGTTTCTCAATCCATCAAGTAATACATAACTAACCAAGACATTGATAAATCAATTGAGCAATCTATTATCTAACTCAAAATAAGAATTTCTACTAAGCCAATCGATTTCCAAATCGATTTCTTGAAGGTTTTTAGTGAAATCTGCACTCTGGGCTTAATTCAATCGATTGGGCAATCAATTGACAGAATAGCTGAGCCACTGACTTAATGCCAATCGATTTCCAAATCGATTTTGTCAGTTTTGCTGAATTCTTGTATGGCCAAATCAATTTCCAAGTCGATTTCTTAAATGGTTTTGAAAAAACATATTATAAAATCGATTGGCAAATCGATTATGTCAAATTAGGGAAGCCCCTGTAACTCATCCAATCGATTGGGTAATCGATTTCCTTGCATATTCTTCCAAAAATACATAAACTAACTCAATCACATTCACAAACAATTCCAACACGTAACACTTAGCACTTATAACACAATCACTACAACATCATGAGCTTCGAAATAGTTTTGCAATCAAACATGCTATCACTCAATTCCCAAAACATAACACTTAGCACTTATAACACAATCACCACAACATCATGAGCTTCGAAATAGTTTTGCAATCAAACATGCTATCACACAATTCCAAACCAAACATAACCCTCTACGAGAGGCGTAAATCCTAGACGTACAGTTTCTCACGAACGAGCACGAGTGCAGTCTCTCATGGACAAACACCATTTACCAGGGTGTAGTTTTTCACGGTCAAACACCTGTGCAATCTCTCGCGCACACAACAGAATTTACCAGGGTGTAGTCTCTCACGGACAAACACTTGTGCAGTCTCTCACGGGACAAACACAATTTACCAAGGTGTAGTCTCTCGCAGACAAACACCTGTGCAGTCTCTCACGGACAAACACAATTTACCAGGGTGTAGTCTCTCACGGACAAATGTAACACCCCGATTTTCAAAGCGAGGGTGTATTTTTTTTTTCAAAAGAAAATTAAAATAAAACAGAGAAATAAATAAGGTAATAACTTTTGATAAAAATCGAGTCATTATAATTTATAAGCAGCGAAAAAATTTCTCAAATATGAATCCAAAATATTTACACATCAAAAAGTGGTACATGTAACCCATCGAAAATAACATGTCAAGCTGACAATATTAGTAAATGTACAGTTTTCCAGTTCAAAATAACGTAATCCAAAAAAAAAAGACATAAGTTCCCTCTATGTCATCCTAATCTGATCATTCTTCAAAAAAAACTATAGCTATACACCCTGAGTGATCTCCACGCGCCCCGTGAGATCCTCCTAACGTAGCTCCAGTCAAGCATTCCCATCTACATTCCCATCCGTAGGGTACGAACCGGTACGATTGTCCTGGCTCTCATCTTAGGGCAAGGCCCAGATTTCCACAATAGTTGTAAAGGGTCACCAACCGAAATTAACAGTTAGCACATAACATTTAAGTTTTTAAATGCACAAAATAACCTTTCAACTAAGCATGCACCTTAAAAGGATTTCCATATGCTAAAAGTTCATGTAACACTTGCCAAATAAAAATGAAATCAAAATAAGGTTTTCAATTCAACAAGTAATACATAACTAACCAAGACATTGATAAGTCAATTGAACAATCTGTTATCTAACTCAAAATAAGAATTTCTACTAAGCCAATCGATTTCCAAATCGATTTCCTGAGGAATTTAGTGAAATTTGAACTCTGGGCTCAATTCAATCGATTGGGAAATCGATTGAATGAATGACTGAGCCCCGGTATTAATGCCAATCAATTTCCAAATCGATTTTGTTAGTTTTTGCTGAGTTCTTGTCTTTCTGCCAATCGATTTCCAAATCGATTTCTTAAAAGGTTTTGAAAAACATATTTATACAATCGATTGGCAAATCGATTATGTCAAATTAGGGAAGTCCCTGTAACTCATCCAATCGATTGGGAAATCGATTTCCCTGCATATTCTTCCAAAAATACATAAACTAACTCAATCATATTCATACACAATTCCACATCTTAACACTTAGCAATTCCCACACGATCACCACGACAAATGGAGTTTTAAAATAGTTTTACAACCCATCACTCTTACACACAATAATCAATTCATAACACTTAGCAATTTCAGCACAATTACCACGATAACTCAAATTCAAAACACTCAATCATAAACTTGAATCAAACACGACTCGCGTGCCAAGCACCCTAATGCGATGCGTATATGCCAAAATGCATGGACTCGGAATTCCAAACCAAAACCCTCCTCGAAGGGCCGTAAATCATAATTGTACGCCTATCGCAGGCCAAAGTACCAATTACCGAGGTGCCACCTATCACGGGTCAGCACGATTTACTAAAAAAGCGTAAATCATAAACGTACCACCTATCACGGGTTAGTACTGTTTACCGAGGTGCCACCTATCACGGGTCAGCACGATTTACTAAAAGAAAAAGCGTAAATCGTAAACGTACCGCCTATCACAGGCCAAAATACTATTTACCGAGGTGCCACCTATCACGGGTCAGCACAATTTACCAAAACGTAAATAGTAAACGTACCACCTATCACAGGTCAGTACTGTTTACCGAGGCGCCACCTATCACGGGTCAGCACGATTTACCAAAATGAAATGCATGAGCATACACAGACTCCATCCACCACAATCGTTAAGCAAATGCAGATATTAAAAGATTCTCCATTTTTAATACTCATTTAACTTAAACGATTTTCACAACAAACATTAAGCAAACAGAAATATTAAGAGATTCCCCATTCTTAATACTCTTTTAACTTAAACGATTTTCCAAAACAACATTAAGTAAACAAGACATTAAGAGATTCCCCATTCTTAATACTCATTTAACTTAAACGATTTTCCAAAACAACATTAAGTAAACCGAGATATTAAAAGATTCCCCATTTTTAATACTCGTTTAACTCTAATGGTTTTCACGCCAACATTAAGTAAACGTAGACATTAAGAGATTCCCCATTCTTAATACTCGTTTAACTCTAATGGTTTTCAAATTCCACACAAAACAACTCAAACCTATTATCAGATCCAATCCACAACTCATACCAAAACACATCAATTCATTTCTCCACAGAATCCAACCATACACACAACAAATTTCATCAATATTGATTAAGAACACGCCAAATACGACGAACACAAATCAACACAATCCACCACTCAAACACAACAAGTTTCATTTACTCAAAATCATACATAAATGAGTTTTAAATTCATTTTCCACGAAACATTCATCAATATAACCCAAACCTAACTCTAAGATTTTACCCATAAAGCCTTAGATTCATTTTCCCCCAAATCAATACTCAAACCCTAACAAAATTCTTTTCCACACAACCACAGATAAGTCCCTAAATGCAAACTAGAAGTTTGGAAGGAGCCCTTACCTTAACGTTAGCTTTAACGTGCGAACACGGTACCGCGAGTAAATCCGGTAAAAAATCTCCGCTCGCAACGTCGCCTCCAAGTTGGTTCCCTAGCAACGTAGTGTGGTAGTGAGTAAATTTCCTTTCTATCTCTTCGAGAAACGAAGCTTAGATCTAGATGAAATGGGGAGGTTTGTGTTTTACGGTTTTGAAATCCCTAACACCGTTTTTCTTCGTTTTCGAATCAAACAAGAATAGTGAAGTTGAGCAATCCTTGTCCTATCACCCACCCAGCCTTGGGTTTCTATTCTTGAACAAAAAGGAAGCAAGGAAAACGAAAATGGAAGTAGATGGAAGAAAATGGAAGAATGGGGTCACGCGAGGAAGAAGATGGATTTTGATTCTTTTCTTTCTTTCCCTTTTCCTTTCTTTCTTTTTCCTTCCTTTCTATTTATTTTCTTTCTTTTTCCTTCTCTTTTCCCTCCACACAAACATATATATATATATATATATATATATATATATATATATGTATTTATATATATTAATTGCTTTTAACAAATACCTCCAAATCTAGATATTTATTAAAAATTACCATTTCACCAATAAGGCATTAAAATATCTTTTTCATCATATAAACTCAAAATATTAATATCTTTGGCTAAAAAGCCTCCGAGCCAAAATCCAAAATACACAAAAAAATACATAAAGTATACTTTAAAAATTATGGGTCTTACAACAAATTCCTGTGCAGTCTCTCACGGACAAACACAATTTACCGAGGTGTAGTCTCTCACGGAAAAACATCTGTGCAGTCTCTCACGGACAAACACAATTTTCCAGGGTGCAGTCTCTCACGGACAAACACATGTGCAGTCTCTCTCGGACAAACACAATTTACCAGGGTGCAGTCTCTCACGGACAAACACCTGTGCAGTCTCTCACAGACAAACACAATATACCAGGGTGTAGTTTCTCACGGACAAACACCTACGCAGTCTCTCACGGATAAACACAATTTACCAGGGTGTATTCTCTCACGGACAAACACCTGTGCAGTCTCTCACGGACAAACACAATTTACCGGGGTGTAGTCTCTCACGGACAAACACCATTAGGTAAAGGCAGATATTAAAAGATTCCCCATTTTTAATACTCTTTTAACTTAAACGATTTTCAAAACAAACATTAAGTAAACAAAAATATTAAGAGATTCCCCATTCTTAATACTCTTTTAACTTAAACGATTTTCACAACAAACATTAAGCAAACAGAATTATTAAGAGATTCCCCATTCTTAATACTCTTTTACTTTAAACGATTTTTCAAAATAAACATTAAGTAAATAGAAATATTAAGAGATTCCCCATTCTTAATACTCTTTTTAACTTAAATGATTTTCAAAACAAACATTAAGTAAACAAGACATTAAGAGATTCCCCATTCTTAATACTCATTTAACTTAAATGATTTTCAAAACAAACATTAAGTAAACAAGACATTAAGAGATTCCCCATTCTTAATACTCATTTACCCTAATGGTTTTCACAAACACGCATTAAGTAAACAAGACATTAAGAGATTTCTCATTCTTAATACTCGTTTAACCCTAATGGGTTTTCAAATTCCACACAAAACAAACTCAAACATATTATCAAATTCAATCCACGATTCACACCAAAACACATCAATTCATTTCTCCACAAAATCCAACCATACACATATCAAATTTTATCAGTATTAATTAAGAAACACGTCAAATACGACGAACACAAAATCAACACAATCCACCACTCAAACACAACAAGTTTCGTTTACTCAAAATCATACATAAATGAGTTTAAATTCATTTTCCACGAAACATTCATCAATGAAACCAAAACCTAACTCTAAGATTTTACCCATAAGGCTTAGATTCATTTTCCCCCAAATCAACACTTCAACCCTAACAAATTCTCTTTCCACACAATCACATATAAGTCCCTAAATGCAAACTAGAAGTTTGGAAGGAGCCCTTACCTTAACGTTAGCTTTTACGTTCGATTACGGTCTCCGCTCGCAAAGTCGCTTCCAAGTTGGTTCCCTAGCACCGTAGCATGGTAGTGAGCAACTTTCCCCTTCTATCTCTTCGCGAAACGAAGCTTAGATCTAGATGAAACGGGGAGGTTTGTGTTTGACGGTTTTGGAATCCCTAATACCGTTTTTGAATCCGAGAAGAAGAAAGGTGTTGGGAACTTGATCTTTCTCACCCACTAGCCTTGGGTTTCAATTCTCGAACTTAAAGGAAGCAAAGAAAAACGAAAATGGGAGAAGGAAGAAGAAGGGTTCTCGCGCGCGCAGGGAGGGAGAGGAAGAAGTTTCTTGTTTTCTTCCTTTCTCTTTCTTTCCTTTGTTTTCCTTTCTTTCTATTTCCTTTTCTCCTATTTCCCTCCAACCATATATTGATAAATTATTAATTATTATGTACATATATATTTATATATTAATATATGTATAATTAAAACCAAAACCAACAATAATCTAACAAATCTTACCCCCATCATTCATTTTCCCCTCTTAGTCTAATGTTAATAAAAATATCTACTCTCGTTGCGCCAACTCAATTGTCCGGTACAATTTTCAGCACCCGAATATTTTTTTAACAAAATTGCCCGTGTTTTAAATCCTTCGTAATCGGAAGTAAATTATATTTTCGACAAAAATTTTAATCCAATTTCCAAAAATATATTTTGGCATTTAACTCACTCTAATACCAAAACTGGGCTAACAACCTAAGAAATTCCACACAAATACCCTAAAATTGCATAAAAATTAGATTTAAATAACTAATGGGTCTTACACAATCGATTAAGCTAGTGTATAATCTTTATACAATCGATTGAGTCAATCGATTGACCTGATGTTTTTCTGTAAAATATATATAAGCTGATTAAATCACTTTTTAAAACAACTTTAGAAATAAAAACTGTTACACTTTTCATAAACAAAAAGACTGAAAAACACTTTGAGAGAAAAATTGTTACAACACACAAATACTCATTGGCTAAATACTTTTGGGTGAGATCCTACATTGTGATTGAGTCAAAGTTTCTTGATATTCTTTAATTCTTTGTGAAAGACAAATTTCTGTAATTGAAGTTTTAGAAATCCAGTAGTGTACACTGGTGGTTATCTTTTGGGATGCTTGTGTTCATCTAAAAAAGAAGCCTCAACTCGATCTCGCTAGAGTTTGACGAGTAACTCTTAGGGATAGGTTGGTATTGTGATAGAAGTGGTTGTGAGTTAGATGGATAGGCTGTGACACTGGAAAGTCTGTAAAAATATTCCTCAAATATTCCAGTGAAAGGCTGAAATCTGTGTTGGATTTCAGGACTGGATATAGGCTATCAAAGTGATAGTCGAACCAGTATAAAAATCCTGGTGCACTATTTCCTATCTCTCTTTACTTTTCATATTAATCTTGCATGTGATTATAAACTTTCCGCTGTGAATAATCTGTATGAATCTTTTACTGTTAAAATAGGAATTAAAATTAAACAAGTTGTATTTGATTTTAATTCATCACTTAGGAAAGAATTAGATAATCTTGTTGATAATAATTGTCATATATTTTGAACAAATAGAGGCCATAATTTCCTACATACAATAGTTGTGTTTGTGTTATAGGATTAACATTTAGGTCATTTTCATCCTACCTAGGCTTGTTCTAGTCAATTAGGGTTTTTAACCTATCTTGTGGATCCAATAGGTGTTTTTGTGTAATTAGATTAACATTTAGGTCATTTTCATCCTCCCTAGGCTTCTTTTTGTCCAATTTGGGTTTTTAACCAATCATGTGTATCCAATAGGTGTGTTTGGGTCATTGGATTAACTTTTATGTCATTTTCGTCCTCCTAGGCTTATTCTTGTGCAATTAGGGTTTTTAACCAAACTTGTAAATCCAATAGGTGTGTTTGTGTCATTGGATTAACATTTAGGTCATTTTCATCCTCCTAGGCTTATTCTAGTCCATTAAGGGGTTTTTAACAATCTTGTGCTTCCAATATGTGTGTTTGTGTCATTGGATTAACTTTTAGGTCATTTTCGTCCTCCCCTATGCTTATTCTTGTCCAATTAGGGTTTTTACCAATCTTGTGCATCCAATAGGTGTGTTTGTTTCATTGGATTAACATTTAGGTCACTTTCGTCCTACCTAGGCTTGTTCAAGTCCAATTAGGAATTTTAACCAATCTTGTCCATCCAATAGGTGCATCCTTGGCAAGGCCCCCTGCATTTAATGGGGCTGCCTACATGTATTGGAAAGAGAGGATGTTAATTTTTCTTGAAGCATGTAGTGTTGATATTCTAGAAGCAGTAATAGATGGTCCTTTTGTGCCAACCATAGCTGGCACAAGTGATTCATCAATCCCAAAACCCAGATCAGATTGGTCTGAGGATGACAAGAAAAATGTAGGATACAATGCTAAGGCTAAAAACATTATTACCTTTGCCTTAAGCGCTGGCGAATATTTCAGGGTGTCTAACTGCAAAACTGCCAAGGAGATGTGGGACACATTACAACAAACGCATGAAGGAACAACATATGTAAAAAGGGCCCGAATCAACACATGAATGCATGAGTATGAGCTGTTCACCATGAAGAAAGGGGAATCCGTTAATGATATGCAGACAAGATTTACTCACATAGTCAATAATCTAAATGCTCTTGGTAAGGGTGATTGACAATGAGAAGCAAATCAATAAGGTTATGAGGTGCTTGACCAGAGAGTGGCAGCCAAAAATCACTGCCATAGCAGAATCGAAAGACCTTGGTAGCATGTCAATTGCCACACTATATGGAAAATTAAGAGAGCATGAGATGGAACTGCATAGACTGAGTGAAGCTGAACAGACTGACAGAAAAAGAAAAGGGATGTCTCTTAAAGTCCAAGCACATCAAACAAAGTCTGAACAAGAGATCTGCACTGACGATTCAAATAGTGAGACCGATGAAGATCCAGAACTTGGACTACATGTCAGAAAATTCAAAAAGTTTCTGAAAAAGAAAGATAGCAAATCAAGAAAACCCTCAAGTTCAAAGACACATGACTGCAAGATAACCTGCTTTGAGTGTGGGAAGACAGGACATATAAAATCTGAGTGCTTCCAATTGCAAAACAGAAATAAGACTGCAAAGGCTAAAGGCAATCAACCACCTCCTAAGACCAGAAAAGCCTATATAGCTTGGAACGATAATGATGAAGAGTCATCTGCATCTTCAGAAGATGAAGAAGCTAATCTTTGTCTAATGGCCAACATAGATTCAGATTCTGATAGTGAGGTAAGTTCTAAATCCAATCCTTCTTATGATGAATTACATGAAGCATTTAATGAACTTCATGATGAATATGTGAATATAATCAAACAGCTAATTAGCACTAAGAAACTGTTAGAAGAAAAGTGCATGTTGTATGATGAGATTAATTTGAAACATGAGTCTCTTAAAAACACAAATGAAAATCTGAAAAAGGAAACTTATGCACTGAAATGTGATTTAGAAAAGTTCAATAGTGGTAAAAACAATTTAGATATGCTTCTTGGAAACCAAAGAAATCTAAATGTAAAATCTGGACTTGGCTATAGACAAAACAGGAATGTTAAAAAGAATCAGAAGTTTGTTAGATCTAAGCATATGCATGATATCTTCACTAAACCAAATCAGAATTCATCCTCTGCTGTTTTATGTCATTTTTGCTGTATAAAGGGTCATATGGTTTTTAATTGTAAACTGAAAAAATTGGCCAACAGAGGATGGAAACAGATTTGGAAAGTAAAGACACAAGTGTTTGAAACTAACCCTCCAAGACCCAATCTGAATTGGGTACCTAAAACCAAAATTTAAATTACATTTTGCAGATATGCTTGACTTTTAGGACTCATTCATGGTATCTAGACAGTGGATGTTCCAAGCATATGACTGGAGACAAGTCAAAGTTATTGTCTCTGAACTTAAAAGATGGTGGATTTGTTAAATACGGTGACAATAACAAAGGTAAGATACTCGGTATTGGAGACATATGGAACGAATCGACTACGGTGATTAAAGACGTTCTTTATGTAAAGGATTTAAAACACAATTTGATTAGTATAAGTCAACTCTGTGATAAGGGATTCCAGGTATTCTTTACATCTCAGTCTTGTATAATTGAGCACAAGGAGAATAAAGACATAAGGTTAGTAGGTGACATAATCAATAACATATACATGCTTGATTTTAATGCTTTGCCTGCTAGTACTATTTGCTGCTTATTATCCAATTCTGATGAAAACTGGTTATGGCATAAGAGAGTGGCTTATATACATATGGACCACCTGAACAAAGTAATTAGTAAACAATTAGTTCTAGGACTCCCAAATAGAAAGTTCACTAAGGATAAGTTGTGTGATTCCTGTGAGAAGAGTAAGCTAGTTAAGTCATCCTTTCCCCCAATAGATTTAGTACAAACCAATAGGGTTTTACAGTTGATACATATAGACCTGTTTGGTCCATCTCAAGTTAGAAGCTTTGGAGGAAACTTGTATGGTTATGTGTTAGTAGATGATTACTCTAGGTATACTTGGACATTTTTTCTGACTCACAAGAGTGAGGCCTTCTCTATTTTCAAAAGATTTGCAAATTTAGTTCAAAATGAGAAGAACCAGAAAATAATCTCCATCAAGAGTGATCATGGAGGAGAATTCCAAAATGATTCTTTTAATACCTACTATGAACAAAATGGAATTCACAATATATACTAAGCCCCTAGAGATCCACAACAAAATGGAGTTGTAGAAAGGAAGAATAGGTCTTTAGAGGAACTAGCTAGAACTATGATTAAAGACTCAAACCTTCCTATGTATTTCTCGGCTGATGCTATAAACACAGCCACACATGTAGTGAATAGAGTTCTTATAAGGCCAATACTTAGAAAAACTCCCTATGAGTTATACAAGGGTAGAAAACCAAACATCTCTTACTTTAGGGTCTTTGGATGCAAGTGCTTTTATTAAACAATGGCAAAGAACATCTAGGAAAGTTTGATCCTAAGGCAGATGAGGGTATTTTTCTAGGTTATTCCCAGTCTAGTAAGGCCTATAGAATCTACAATAAGAGAACCAAAACTATAGAGGAATCTGTTCATGTAAAATTTGATGAAATGTTTGCTGAAAACTTGAACAGCACTCCTCCTATAGTTGGTGATTATTTGGATGATATTGTAGAATCTGAACCAATAGAACCTAATGAACCAGTACCTCCAAACAACCTTGATTGTGTAGAACCTATTAGGGAAGCTGACCTACCTAAGGAATGGAAGTTCAACAAAGACCATCCTATTGACAACATCATAGGAGAGATCTCGAAAGGAGTTACAACTAGAAAAACCCTTAGACATTTTTGTAACTTTATAGCCTTTGTATCTCAAGTAGAACCCAAAAACATAAAGGAAGCTCTTATGGACCATGACTGGATAGTTGCCATGCAAGAAGAGCTCAATCAGTTTGAGAGAAACAAAGTGTGGATTCTAGTTCCAAAGCCAGAAGATAAACATGTCATAGGAACTAGGTGGGTCTTTAGAAACAAAATGGATGAGAATGGGGTAATTACTAGGAATAAAGCTAGGCTAGTGGCCAAGGGTTACAACCAAGAGGAGGGCATTGACTATGATGAAACCTATGCCCCTGTAGCTAGAGTAGAAGCCATTAGAATCCTACTTGCTTATGCATGTATAATGGACTTTAAACTATATCAAATGGATGTAAAAGGTGCCTTTTTAAATGGAGACATCCAAGAGGAAGTCTTTGTTAGTCAAACACCTGGTTTTGAAGATCCTATGTTTCCAAATCATGTGTTGAAACTGACAAAAGCCCTCTATGGCTTGAAAAAGCTCCAAGAGCTTGGTATGAAAAGCTAAGCATTCTATTGGTCCAAATTTATGTTGATGACATAATCTTTGGATCAACAAACAATAAGCTTTGTAAAGAATTTGAAAATACAATGAAAGGAAAATTTGAAATGTCCATGATGGGAGAATTAACTTCTTGGGATTTCAAATCAAGCAAAGCAAGAATGGCATTTTCCTAAGTCAAACCAAATACTGTAATGATCTTTTAAAGAAGTTTGGTTTTGATAAGTTTAAATCCATTGATGCACCCATGAGTCAAGCTTGTCATTTAGATAGAGATGAGAAGGAAAAATCTATTGATGTGACAATGTTTAGAGGCATGATAGGATCCTTACTATACCTTACAGCTAGTAGACCAGACATTATATTTAGTGTTTGCATGTGTGCTAGATACCAAGCCAATCCAAAAGAATCCCATCTAAGTGCAGTCAAAAGGATTTTTAGATATCTTATAGGAACCAAAAATCTAGGTTTGTGGTATCCTAAGGGATCTACTTGCACTTTAGTTGGTTATTCTGATTTTGATTTTGCTGGCTGCAAATTGGACAGAAAAAGTACATCTGGTACTTGCCAACTATTAGGGAACTCACTTGTATCTTGGCATAGCAAGAAACAAAATAGTGTTGCACTTTCAACAGCTGAAGCTGAGTATGTAGCTGCTGGTAGCTGTTGTGCACAAATTTTATGGATGCAACAACACCTTTTTGACTTTGGTGTTGATCTAGGTATTGTGCCCATCATGTGTGATAATACTAGTGCTATAAATATCACTAAGAACCCTGTCATGGATTCTAGAACCAAACATATAGAGATTAGGCATCACTTTATTAGGGATCAATATCAACAGGGTAAGATCAAGCTTGAATATGTTAATACAGCTGATCAATTGGCTAATATTGTCACAAAAGCCTTACCCAATGACAGTTTCTTCTTTATTAGAATGAAACATGGTATTATAGATCTCAATGAAATCTGATCCTTGTGACAAAATCGATTGAAACATCGATTATCTTGTGACCAGATAGGAAAACTGCATTACAAAATCGATTGTATAATCGATTTATGATGCACAGTGTTTTAATTGGCAAAATTGAAAACACGATAATCGATTGCATAATCGATTTATGGTACATAGTGTATTATTTGTCTATGTCACAAACTCTAGAATCGATTTCATAATCGATTTAGCACATCTCAGAAGTCAAATTGCTGGAGTATACATCAACTCAATCGATTGAGAAATCGATGGAAGATTTGGAAAATCTTTTAAAGAATCGATTTGATAATTGATTGTTTGGTTCTGACATCCACAAATTAGAGAAGTTTTCCAACCTCAAACCCGAGCATCGATTTGGAAATCGATTGAATCAGATTTTTTTAACCTGCACTTATATGAATAGATTTCTTAAACTACAAATTTTGTGGCAATCGATTAGGTAATAGATTGAAGTTAATCATTTATCAGAAACAATTTGAATAAATCGATAGGCACATTGATTTTGACAAAATGGCTGAGGTTCTGTAACAAGCACAATCGATTGGAAAATCGATTGAAGTAAATGTCTAAGTCACTGTGACCAGCACAATCGATTGGCAAATCGATTGAAATAAATGTCTGAGTCACTGTGACTAGCACAATCGGTTGACGAATCGATTGAAGCTAAATGTTTGAGTTACAGGAAGAATTCAGCTCATTGCCAAATCGATTAGGACTATTAATATACGCTGACTGAGCAATCGATTGTTTTGATCTCGTTGTTTGAACAAAACACCTATAATCGATTACTCAATCGATTCTGATATATTCTTAGTTTCAATTTCTGATTTATGTATTAAAAGAATCGATTGGCAAATCGATTCATGCTTATACTTTCTAGATTCAAGAAAAACAAGACACGCGAAAATCGATTGGGCAATCGATTAAGCTAGTGTAAATCTTTATACAATCGATTGAGCAATCGATTGACCTGATGTTTTTCTGAATATATATAAGCTGATTCAATCACTTTTTAAACAACTTTTGAATAAAAACTGTTACACTTTTTCATAAACAAAAAGACTGAAAAACACTTTGAGAGAAAATTTTTTACAACACACAAATACTCATTGGCTAAATACTTTTGTGTGAGATCCTACATTGTGATTGAGTCAAAGTTTCTTGATATTCTTTAATTCTTTGTGAAAGACAAATTTCTGTAATTGAAGTTTTAGAAATCCAGTAGTGTACACTGGTGGTTATCTTTTGGGATGCTTATGTTCATCTAAAAGAAGCCTCGGCTCGATCTCGCTAGAGTTTGACGAGTAACTCTTAGGGATAGGTTGGTATTGTGATAGAAGTGGTTGTGAGTTGGATGGATAGGTTGTGACGCTGGAAAGTCTGTAAAAATATTCCTCAAATCATTCTAGTGAAAGGCTGAAATCTGTGTTGGATTTCAGGACTGGATGTAGGCTATCAAAGTGATAGCCGAGCCAGTATAAAAATCCTGGTGCACTATTTCCTATCTCTCTTTACTTTTTTCATATTAACTTGCATGTGATTATAAACTTCTGCTGTCAATAATCTGTATGAATCTTTTACTGTTAAATTAGGAATTAAAATTAAACAAGTTGTATTTGATTTTAATTCATCACTTATGAAAGAATTAGATAATCTTGTTGATAATAATTCTCATATATTTTTTAACAAATAGAGGCCATAATTTCCTACATACAATAGTTGTGTATGTGTTATAGGATTAACATTTAGGTCATTGTCGTCCTACCTAAGCTTGTTATAGTCAATTAGGGTTTATTACCAATCTTGTGGATCCAATAGGTCTGTTTGTGTAATTAGATTAACATTTAGGTCATTTTCATCCTCCCTAGGCTTCTTCTTGTCCAATTTGGGGTTTTAACCAATCATGTGTATCCAATAGGTGTGTTTGGGTCATTGGATTAACTTTTATGTCATTTTCGTCCTCCCTAGGCTTATTCTTGTGCAATTAGGGTTTTTTAACCAAACTTCTAAATCCAATAGGTGTGTTTGTGTCATTGGATTAACATTTAGGCCATTTTCATCCTCCCTAGGCTTATTCTAGTCCATTAAGGGTATTTAACCAATCTTGTGCTTCCAATATGTGTGTTTGTGTCATTAGATTAACTTTTAGGTCATTTTCGTCCTCCCTATGCTTATTCTTGTCCAATTAGGGTTTTTAACCAATCTTGTGCATCCAATAGGTGTGTTTGTTTCATTGGATTGACATTTAAGTCACTTTGGTCCTACCTAGGCTTGTTCTAGTCTAATTTGGAACTTTAACCAATCTTGTCCATCCAATAGGTGAGTTTTGTGTCATTGGATTAACATTTAATTCATTTTCGTCCACCATATCCTTATTCTAGTCTAAGTAGGGTTTTTAACAAATCTTGTGCATCCAATAAGTTCATTTGTGTCATAAGATTAACATTTAGGTAATATTGTTCTCCCTAGACTTATTCTTGTCCAATTAGGGTTTTTAACCAATCTTGTGCATCCAATAGGTGTGTTTGTGTCATTGGATTAACATTTAGGTCATTCTCATCCTCTCTAGCATTATTCTTGTCCAATTAGGGTTTTTAACCAATGTAGTACATCCAATAAATTCATTTGTGTCATTGGATTAACATTTATGTCATTTTCATCCTCCTTATGCTTATTCTACCCGAATTAAGGTTTTTAACCAATCTTGTACATCCAATAAGTTCATTGTGTCATTGGATTAACATTTAGGTCATTTTCTTCCTCCCTAAGCTTATTCTAGCCCAATTAGGGTTTTTAACCAATCTTGTGCTTCCAATATGTGTGTTTGTGTCATTGGATTAACTTTTAGGTCATTTTCGTCCTCCCGAGGCTTATTCTTGTCCAATTAGGGTTTTTAACTAATCTTGTGCATTAAATAGGTGTCTTTGTGTCATTGGATTACCATTTACCTCATCTTCATCCTTCCTAGACTTATTCTACTCCAATTAGGGTTTTTAACCAAACTTGTGCATCCAATAGGTATGTTTGTGTCATTGGATCAACATTTAGGTCATTTTCATTTTCCCGTGCCTAATTCTAGTTCAATTAGGGTTTTTAACCAATCTTGTGCATCCAATAAGTTCCTTTGTGTCATTTGATTAATATTTTAGGTCATTTAAGTCCTCGCTAGGCTTATTTTTGTCCAATTAGGGTTTTTAACAAAATCTTGTGCATCCAATAGGTGTGTTTTTGTCATTGGATTATTATTTAGGTCATTTTCATCATCCCTAGGCTTATTCTAGTGCAATTAGGGTTTTTAACCAAATCTTGTGCATCCAATAAGTTCATTTGTGTCATTGGATTAACATTTAGGTCATTTTTCATCCTCCATACGCTTATTCCATTCAAATTACGGTTTTTTAACAAATCCTTTGCATCCAATAGGCGTGTTGGTCTCATTGGATTAACTTTTAAGTCATTTTCTTCCTCCATAGGATTATTCTTGTCCAATTAGGGTGTTTAACAAATCTTGTGCATCTGATAGCTGTGTTTGTGTCATTGGATTAACATTTAGATCATTTTCATCCTCCCTAGGCTTATTCTAGTCCAATTAGGGTTTTTAACCAATCTAGTGCATCCAATGAGTTCATTGGTGTCATTGGATTAGCATTTACGTCATTTTCATCCTTCCTAGGCTTCTTCTTGTCCAATTTGGGTTTTTAACCAATCATGTGTATCCATTAGGTGTGTTTGGGTCATTGGATTAACTTTTATGTCATTTTCGTCCTCCCTAGGCTTATTCTTGTGCAATTAGGGTTTTTAACCAAACTTGTAAATCCAATAGGTGTGTTTGTGTCATTGGATTAACATTTAGGTCATTTTCATCCTCCCTAGGCTTATTCTAGTCCATTAAGGGTTTTTAACCAATCTTGTGCTTCCAATATGTGTGTTTGTGTCATTGGATAAACATTTAGGTCATTTTCGTCCTCCTTATGCTTATTCTTGTCCAATTAGGGTTTTTAACCAATCTTGTGCATCCAATAGGTGTGTTTGTTTCATTGGATTAACATTTTAGTCACTTTCGTCCTACCTAGGCTTGTTCTAGTCCAATTAGGAATTTTAACCAATCTTGTCCATCCAATAGTTGAGTTTGTGTCATTGGAGTAACATTTAATTCATTTTCGTCCACCATATCCTTATTCTAGTCCAAGTAGGGTTTTTAACCAATCTTGTGCATCCAATAAGTTCATTTGTGTCATAAGATTAACATTTATGTCATTCTCATGCTCTCTAGCATTATTCTTGTCCAATTAGGGTTTATAACCAATGTAGTGCATCCAATAAATTCATTTGTGTCATTGGATTAACATTTAGGTCATTTTCATCCTCCCTAAGCTTATTCTAGTCCAATTAGGGTTTTTAATCAATCTTGTGCTTCCAATATGTGTGTTTGTGTAATTGGATTAACTTTTAGGTCATTTTTCGTCCTCCCGAGGCTTATTCTTGTCCAATTAGGGTTTTTAACTAATTTTTGTGCATTTAATAGGTGTCTTTGTGTCATTGGATTATCATTTAGGTCATTTTCATCCTCCCTAGACTTATTCTAGTCCAATTAGGGTTTTTAACCAAACATGGGCATCCAATAGGTGATGTTTGTGTCATTGGATCAACATTTAGGTCATTTTCAATTTCCCGTGGCTAATTCTAGTCAATTAGTGTTTTTAACCAATCTTGTGCATCAAATAGTTCATTTGTGTCCTTTGATTAATATTTTAGGTCATTTTAGTCCTCGCTAGGCTTATTCTTGTCCAATTAGGGTTTTTAACCAATCTTGTGCATCCAATAGGTGTGTTTTTGTCATTGGATTATTATTTAGGTCATTTTTCGTCCTCCATACGCTTATTCTATTCAAATTACGGTTTTTAACAAATCTTGTGCATCCAATAGGCGTGTTTATGTCATTGGATTAACTTTTAGGTCATTTCCGTCCTCCCATAGGATTATTCTTGTCCAATTAGGGTGTTTAACAAATCTTGTGCATCCGATAGTTGTGTTTGTGTCATTAGATTAAAATTTAGATCATTTTTCATCCTCCCTAGGCTTATTCTAGTCCAATTCGGCTTTTTAACCAATCTTGTGCATCCAATGAGTTCATTTGTGTCATTGGATTAACATTTACGTCATTTTCATCCTCCCTAGGCTTATTCTTGTCCAATTAGGGTTTTTAACCAATCTTGTGTATCCAATAGGTGTGTTTGTGTCATTGGCTTAACTTTTATGTCATTTTCGTTCTCCCTAGGCTTATTCTTGTCCAATTTGGGATTTTTAACCAAACTTGTAAATCCAATTGGTGTGTTTGTTTCATGGGATTAACATTTAGGTCATTTTCATCCTCCCTAGGCTTATTCTAGTCCATTAAGGTTTTTAACCAATGTTGTGCATCCAATATGTGTGTTTGTGTCATTGGATTAACATTTAGGTCATTTTCGTCCTCCCTATGCTTATTCTTGTCCAATTAGGGTTTTTAACCAATCTTGTGCATCCAATATGTGTCTTTGTGTCATTGGATTAACTTTTAGGTCATTTTTCTTTAGGGTTTTTAGCTCATTTTCGTCCTCCCTAGGCTTATTCTAGTCCAATTAGGTTTTTAACCAAACTTGTGCATCCAATAAGTTCATTTGTGTCATTGGATTAACATTTAGGTCATTTTCATCCTCCCTAGGCTTATTCTAGTCCAATTAGGGGTTTTTAACCAATCTTGTGCATCCAATAGGTGTCTTTCATTGGTGTTATTGGATTAACATTTCAGTCATTTTATCATCTCGAGGCTTATTCTAGTCCAATTAGGGTTTTTAACCAATCTTGCGCATCCAATAAGTTCATTTGTGTCATTGGATTAACTTTTAGGTCATTTTCGTCCTTCACAAGCTTATTCTAGTCCAATTAGGGTTTTTAACAAATCTTGTGCATCCAATAAGTTCATTTGTGTCATTGGATTAAAATTTAGGTCATTTTTGTCCTCACTATGCTCATTCTTGTCCAAGTAGGGTTTTTTAACCAATCTTGTGCGTCAAATAAGTTCATTTGTGTCATTGGATTAATATTTAGGTCAATTTCGTCATCCTTGGGCTAATACTAGTCCCATTAGCGTTTTTAACCAATCTTGTCAATACAATAGTTGTGTTTGTGTTATTGGATAAACATTTAGGTCATTTTCGTCCTACCTAGGCTTGTTCTAGTCAATTAGGGATTTTTTAACCAATCTTGTGGATCCAATAGGTGTGTTTGTGTCATTAGATTAACATTCAGGTCATTTATGTTCTCCATTGGCTTATTCTAGTCCAATTAGGGTTTTTAACCAATCTTGTGCATCCAATAAGTTCATTTGTGTCATTGGATTAACATTTATGTTACTTTCATCCTCCCTAGGCTTTTTCTAGTCCAATTAGGGTTTTTAACCAATCTTGTGCATCCAATAGGTGAGTTTGTGTCATTGGATTAACATTTAAGTAATTTTCGTCCTCCAAAGGCATATTCTAGTCCAATTAGGGTTTTTAACCAATCTTGTGCATCCAATAAGTTCATTTGTGTCATCGGATTAACTTTTAGGTCTTTTTCGTCCACCATAGGCTTATTCTAGTCCAATTAGGGTTTTTAACCAATCTTGTGCATCCAATAAGTTCTTTTGTGTCATTGGATTAACATTTAGGTCATATTCGTTCTCCCTAGACTTATTCTTGTCCAATTAGGGTTTTTAACCAATCTTGTGCATCCAATAGGTGTGTTTGTGTCATTGGATTAACATTTAGGTAATTTTCATCCTCTTCAGGATTATTCTGGTCCGATTGGGGTTTTTAAACAATTCTAGTGCATCCAATAAATTCATTTGTGTCATTGGATTAACATTTAGGTCATCTTCATCCTCTAGGCTTTATTCTAGTCTATTTAGGTTTTTTAAACCAATCTTGTGCATCCAATAGGTGTGTTTGTGTCATTGGATTAACATTTAGGTCATTTTCGTCCTCCCTATGCTTATTCTAGTCAACTTAGGGTTTTTAACAATCTTGTGCATCCCATAAGTTCATTTGTGTCATTGGATTAACATTTAGGTCATTTTCTTCCTCCCTAAGCTTATTCTAGTCCAATTAGGGTTTTTAACAATCTTGTGCATCCAATAAGTTCATTTGTGTCATTGGATTAACATTTAGGTCATTTTCATCCTCCCTAGGCTTATTCTAGTCCAATTAGGGTTTTTAACCAATCTTGTGCATCCAATATGTGTGTTTGTGTCATTGGATTAACATTTAGGTCATTTTCGTCCTCACCTGAGGGTTATTATTAGTCCAATTATGGTTTTAACCAATCTTGTGCATCCAATAGGTGTTTTGTGTCATTGGAATTAACATTTAGGTCATTTTCATCCTCCTAGGTTTATTCTTGTCCAATTAGGTTTTTAACCAATCTTGTGCATCCAATAAGTTCATTTGTGTCATTTGGAATAACATTTAGGTCATTTTTAATCCTCCCTAGGCTTATTCTAGTCCAATTAGGGTTTTTAACCAATCTTGTGCATCCAATAAGTTCATTTGTGTCATTGACGTAACATTTTGGTCATTTTCGTCCTCCCTTGGCTTATTCTAGTCCAATTAGGGTTTTTAACCAATCTTGTGCATCCAATAGGTGTGTTTGTCTCATAGGATTAACATTTAGATCATTTTCGTCCTCCCTAGGCTAGTTCTAGTCCAATTAGGAATTTTAAACCATCTAGTGCATCCAATAAGGTGAGTTTGTGTCATTGGATTAACATTTAGGTCATTTTCGTCCTCCTAAGCTTTATTCTAGTCCAATTAAGGTTTTTTAACCAATCTTGTGCAAACAATAAGTGTCATTTGTGTCATTGGATTAACATTTAGGTCATTTTCGTCCTCCCTAGGCTATATTCTAGTCCAATTAGGGTTTTTAACCAATCTTGTGCATCCAATAGGTGTGTTTGTGTCATTGGATTAACATTTAGGTCATTTTCGTCCTCCATAGGCTTATTCTAGTCCAATTAGGGTTTTTAACCAATCTTGTGCATCCAATAAGTTCATTTGTGTCATTGGATTAACATTTTAGGTCATTTTCGTCCTCCCTAGCTTATTCTATTCCAATTTAGGGTTTTAACCAATCTTGTGCATCCAATAAGTTCATTTGTGTCATTGGATTAACATTTAGGTCATTTTCGTCCTCCCTAGGCTTATTCTAGTCCAATTAGGGTTTTTAACCAATCTTGTGCATCCAATATGTGTGTTTGTGTCATTGGATTAACATTTAGGTCATTTTCGTCCTCCCTAGGCTTATTCTTGTCCAATTATGGTTTTTTAACCAATCTTGTGCATCCATAGGTGTCATTTGTGTCATTGGATTAACATTTAGGTCATTTTCATCCTCCCTAGGTTATTCTAGTCCAATTAGGGTTTTTAACCAATCTTGTGCATCCAATAAGTTCATTTGTGTCATTGGAATAACATTTAGGTCATTTTCGTCCTCCTAGGCTTATTCTAGTCCAATTAGGGTTTTTAACCAATCTTGTGCATCCAATAAGTTCATTTGTGTCATTGGATTAACATTTAGGTCATTTTCGTCATCTCCCTGGCTTATTCTAGTCCAATTAGGGTTTTTAACCAATCTTGTGCATCCAATAGGTGTCTTTGTGTCATTGGATTAACATTTAGGTCATTTTCGTCCTCCCTAAGCTTATTCTAGTCAATTAGGGTTTTTAACCAATCTTGTGCATCCAATAGGTGTCATTTGTGTCATTGGATTAACATTTAGGTCATTTTCGTCCTCCTAGGCTTATTCTTAGTCCAATTAGGGTTTTTAACCAATCTTGTGCATCCAATAGGTCAGTTTGTGTCATTGGATTAACATTTAGGTCATTTTCGTCCTCCATAGGCTTATTCTAGTCCAATTAGGGTTTTTAACCAATCTTGTGCATCCAATAAGTTCATTTGTGTCATTGGATTAACATTTAGGTCATTTTCGTCCTCCCTAGGCTTATTCTAGTCCAATTAGGGTTTTTAACCAATCTTGTGCATCCAATAAGTTCATTTGTGTCATTGGATTAACATTTAGGTCATTTTCGTCCTCCCTAGGCTTATTCTAGTCCAATTAGGGTTTTTAACCAATCTTGTGCATCCAATAGGTGTGTTTGTGTCATTGGATTAACATTTAGGTCATTTTCGTCCTCAAGAGGGTTATTCTTGTCCAATTAGGGGTTTTTAACCAATCTTTGTGCATCCAATAGGTTGTTTGTGTCATTGGATTAACATTTAGGTCATTTTCGTCCTCCCTAGACTTTATTCTAGTCCAATTTGGGTTTTTAACCAATCTTGTGCATTCCAATAAGTTCATTTGTGTCATTGGAATAACATTTAGGTCATTTTCGTCCTCCCTCCCCTAGGCTATTCTTGTCCAATTAGGGTTTTTAACCAATCTTGTGCATCCAATAAGTTCATTTAGGTCATTTCATTTAGGTCATCGTCCTGGGCTAATTCTTGTCCAATTAGGGTTTTTAACCAATCTTGTGCATCCAATAGTGTCATTGTGTGTCATTGGATTAACATTTAGGTCTTTTTCGTCCTACCTAGGCTTATTCTAGTCCAATTAGGGTTTTTAACCAATCTTGTGCATCCAATAGGTGTGTTTGTGTCATTGGATTAACATTTAGGTCATTTTCGTCCTCCTAGGCTTATTCTAGTCCAATTAGGGTTTTTAACCAATCTTGTGCATCCAATAAGTTCATTTGTGTCATTGGATTAACATTTAGGTCATTTTCGTCCTCCCTAGGCTTATTCTTGTCCAATTAGGGTTTTTAACCAATCTTGTGCATCCAATAGGTGTGTTGGTGTCATTGGATGAACATTTAGGTCATTTTTCGTCCTCCCTAGCCTTATTCTGTCCAATTAGGGTTTTTAACCAATCTTGTGCATCCAATAGGTGTGTTTGTGTCATTGGATTAACATTTAGGTCATTTTCATCCTCCCTAGGCTTATTCTAGTCCAATTAGGGTTTTTAACCAATCTTGTGCATCCAATAAGTTCATTTGTGTCATTGGATTAACATTTAGGTCATTTTCGTCCTCCCAGGGCTTATTCTAGTCCAATTAGGGTTTTTAACCAATCTTGTGCATCCAATATGTGTGTTTGTGTCATTGGATTAACATTTAGGTCATTTTCGTCCTACCTAGGCTTATTCTTGTCCAATTATGGTTTTTAACCAATCTTGTGCATCCAATAGGTGTCATTTGTGTCATTGGATTAACATTTAGGTCATTTTCGTCCTCCCTAGGCTTATTCTAGTCCAATTAGGGTTTTTAACCAATCTTGTGCATCCAATAAGTTCATTTGTGTCATTGGATTAACATTTAGGTCATTTTCGTCCTCCCTAGGCTTATTCTTGTCCAATTAGGGTTTTTAACCAATCTTGTGCATCCAATAAGTTCATTTGTGTCATTGGATTAACATTTAGGTCATTTTCGTCCTCCCTAGGCTTATTCTAGTCCAATTAGGGTTTTTAACCAATCTTGTGCATCCAATAGGTGTCTTTGTGTCATTGGATTAACATTTAGGTCATTTCGTCCTCCCTAGGCTTATTCTAGTCCAATTAGGGTTTTTAACCAATCTTGTGCATCCAATAGGTTCATTTGTGTCATTGGATTAACATTTAGGTCATTTTCGTCCTCCCTAGGCTTATTCTAGTCCAATTAGGGTTTTTAACCAATCTTGTGCATCCAATAAGTTCATTTGTGTCATTGGATTAACATTTAGGTCATTTTTCGTCCTCCCTAGGCTTATTCTAGTCCAATTAGGTTTTTTAACCAATCTTGTGCATCCATATAAGTTCATTTGTGTCATTGGATTAACATTTAGGTCATTTTCGTCCTCCCTAGGCTTATTCTAGTCCAATTTAGGGTTTTTAACCAATCTTGTGCATCCAATATGTGTGTTTGTGTCATTGGATTAACATTTAGGTCATTTTCGTCCTCCCTAGGCTTATTCTTGTCCAATTAGGGTTTTTAACCAATCCTGTGCATCCAATAGGTCATTTGTGTCATTGGATTAACATTTAGGTCATTTTCGTCCTCCCTAGCTTATTCTAGTCCAATTAGGGTTTTAACCAATCTTGTGCATCCAATAAGTTCATTTGTGTCATTGGAATAACATTTAGGTCATTTTCGTCCTCCCTAGGCTTATTCTTGTCCAATTAGGGTTTTTTAACCAATCTTGTGCATCCAATAAGTTCATTTGTCATTTTAACGTAGGTCATCCCTGGCTAATTCTAGTCCAACTATTTAACCAATCTTGTGCATCAATAGGTGTCTTTGTGTCATTGGATTAACATTTAGGTCTTTTTCGTCCTCTAGGCTTGTTGTAGTCCAATTAGGGTTTTTAACCAATCTTGTGCATCCAATAGGTTCATTTGTGTCATTGGATTAACATTTAGGTCATTTTCGTCCTCCCTAGGCTTATTCTAGTCCAATTAGGGTTTTTAACCAATCTTGTGCATCCAATAAGTTCATTTGTGTCATTGGATTAACATTTAGGTCATTTCGTTCTCCCTAGACTTATTCTTGTCCAATTAGGGTTTTTAACCAATCTTGTGCATCCAATAGGTGTGTTGTGTCATTGGATGAACATTTAGGTCATTTTTTCGTCCTCCTAGCCTTATTCTAGTCCAATTAGGGTTTTTAACCAATCTTGTGCATCCAATAGGTGTGTTTGTGTCATTGGATTAACATTTAGGTCATTTTCATCCTCTTAGCTTTATTCTAGTCCAATTAGGGTTTTTAACCAATCTTGTGCATCCAATAAGTTCATTTGTGTCATTGGATTAACATTTAGGTCATTTTCGTCCTCCCTAGGCTTATTCTAGTCCAATTAGGGTTTTTAACCAATCTTGTGCATCCAATATGTGTGTTTTGTGTCATTGGATTAACTTTTAGGTCATTTTCGTCCTACCTAGGCTTATTCTTGTCCAATTAGGGTTTTTAACCAATCTTGTGCATCCAATAGGTGTTTTTTGTGTCATTGGATTAACATTTAGGTCATTTTCGTCCTCCATAGGTTTATTCTAGTCCAATTAGGGTTTTTAACCAATCTTGTGCATCCAATAAGTTCATTTGTGTCATTGGAATAACATTTAGGTCATTTTAATCCTCCCTAGGCTTATTCTAGTCCAATTAGGGTTTTTAACCAATCTTGTGCATCCAATAAGTTCATTTGTGTCATTGGATTAAACATTTAGGTCATTTTCGTCCTCCCTGGGCTTATTCTTGTCCAATTAGGGTTTTTAACCAATCTTGTGCATCCAATAGGTATCTTTTGTGTCATTGGATTGAACATTTAGGTCATTTTCGTCCTCCCTAGGCTTATTCTAGTCCAATTAGGGTTTTTAACCAATCTTGTGCATCCAATAGGTGTGTTTGTGTCATTGGATTAACATTTAGGTCATTTTCGTCCTCCCTAGGCTTATTCTAGTCCAATTAGGGTTTTTAACCAATCTTGTGCATCCAATAAGTTCATTTGTGTCATTGGATTAACATTTAGGTCATTTTCGTCCTCCCTAAGCTTATTCTAGTCCAATTAGGGTTTTTAACCAATCTTGTGCATCCAATAAGTTCATTTGTGTCATTGGATTAACATTTAGGTCATTTTCGTCCTCCCTAGGCTTATTCTAGTCCAATTAGGGTTTTAACCAATCTTGTGCATCCAATAAGTGTGTTTGTGTCATTGGATTAACTTTTAGGTCATTTTCGTCCTCCCTAGGCTTATTCTTGTCCAATTAGGGTTTTTAACCAATCTTGTGCATCCAATAGGTGTTTTTGTGTCATTGGATTAACATTTAGGTCATTTTCGTCCTCCCTAGGCTTATTCTAGTCCAATTAGGTTTTTAACCAATCTTGTGCATCCAATAAGTTCATTTGTGTCATTGGATTAACATTTAGGTCATTTTCGTCCTCCCTAGGCTTATTCTTGTCCAATTAGGGTTTTTAACCAATCTTGTGCATCCAATAAGTTCATTTGTGTCATGGATTAAATTTTCGTCGTCATCCCTGGCTAATTCTAGTCCAATTAGGGTTTTTAACCAATCTTGTGCATACAATAGGGTGTTTGTGTCATAGGATTAACATTTAGGGTTTTTCGTCCTACCTAGGCTTGTTCTAGTCCAATTAGGGTTTTTAACCAATCTTGTGCATCCAATAGGTGAGTTTGTGTCATTGGATTAACATTTAGGTCATTTTCGTCCTCCCTAGGCTTATTCTAGTCCAATTAGGGTTTTTAACCAATCTTGTGCATCCAATAAGTTCATTTGTGTCATTGGATTGGAACATTTAGGTCATTTTCGTCCTCCCTAGGACTTATTCTTGTCCAATTAGGGTTTTTAACCAATCTTGTGCATCCAATAGGTGTGTTTGTGTCATTGGATGAACATTTAGGGTCTTTTTCGTCCTCCCTAGCCTTATTCTAGTCCAATTAGGGTTTTTAACCAATCTTGTGCATCCAATAGGTGTGTTTGTGTCATTGGATTAACATTTAGGTCATTTTCGTCCTCCTAGGCTTATTCTAGTCCAATAGGGGTTTTAACCAATCTTGTGCATCCAATAAGTTCATTTGTGTCATTGGATTAACATTTAGGTCATTTTCGTCCTCCTAGGCTTATTCTAGTCCAATTAGGGTTTTTTAACCAATCTTGTGCATCCAATAGGTGTGTTTGTGTCATTGGATTAACATTTAGGTCATTTTCGTCCTCCCTAGGCTTATTCTTGTCCAATTAGGGTTTTTAACCAATCTTGTGCATCCAATAGGTGTTTTTGTGTCATTGGATTAACATTTAGGTCATTTTCATCCTCCCTAGGCTTATTCTAGTCCAATTAGGGTTTTAACCAATCTTATGCATCCAATAAGTTCATTTGTGTCATTGGAATGAACATTTAGGTCATTTTCGTCCTCCCTAGGCTTATTCTAGTCCAATTAGGGTTTTTAACCAATCTTGTGCATCCAATAAGTTCATTTGTGTCATTGGATTAACATTTAGGTCATTTTCGTCCTCCCTAGGCTTATTCTTGTCCAATTAGGGTTTTTAACCAATCTTGTGCATCCAATAGGTGTCTTTTGTGTCATTGGATTAACATTTAGGTCATTTTCGTCCTCCCTAGGCTTATTCTAGTCCAATTAGGGTTTTTAACCAATCTTGTGCATCCAATAGGTGAGTTTGTGTCATTGGATTAACATTAGGTCATTTTCGTCCTCCCCTAGGCTTATTCTAGTCCAATTAGGGTTTTTAACCAATCTTGTGCATCCAATAGTTCATTTGTGTCATTGGATTAACATTTAGGTCATTTTCGTCCTCCCTAGGCTTATTCTTGTCCAATTAGGGTTTTTAACCAATCTTGTGCATCCAATAAGTTCATTTGTGTCATTGGATTAACATTTAGGTCATTTTCGTCCTCCCTAGGCTTATTCTAGTCCAATTAGGGTTTTTAACCAATCTTGTGCATCCAATATGTGTGTTTGTGTCATTGGATTAAACTTTTAGGTCATTTTCGTCCTCCCTAGGCTTATTCTTGTCCAATTAGGGTTTTTTAACCAATCTGTGCATCCAATAGGTGTGTTTGTGTCATTGGATTAACATTTAGGTCATTTTCGTCCTCCCTAGGCTTATTCTTGTCCAATTAGGGTTTTTAACCAATCTTGTGCATCCAATAAGTTCATTTGTGTCATTGGATTAACATTTAGGTCATTTTCGTCCTCCCTAGGCTTATTCTTGTCCAATTAGGGTTTTTTAACCAATCTTGTGCATCAATCATTGTGTGTCAGTGTCAATTAGGTGTGTCATGGGATAGTCCAATTAGGGTTTTTAACCAATCTTGTGCATCGTCTTTGTGTCATAGGATTAACATTTAGGTCATTTTCGTCCTCCCTAGGCTTATTGTAGTCCAATTAGGGTTTTTAACCAATCTTGTGCATCCAATAAGTTCATTTGTGTCATTGGATTAACATTTAGGTCATTTTCGTCCTCCCTAGGCTTATTCTAGTCCAATTAGGGTTTTTAACCAATCTTGTGCATCCAATAAGTTCATTTGTGTCATTGGATTAACATTTAGGTCATTTTGTCCTCCCTAGACTTATTCTTGTCCAATTAGGGTTTTTAACCAATCTTGTGCATCCAATAGGTGTGTTTGTGTCATTGGATGAACATTTAGGTCATTTTCGTCCTCCCTAGGCTTATTCTTGTCCAATTAGGGTTTTTAACCAATCTTGTGCATCCAATAGGTGTGTTTGTGTCATTGGATTAACATTTAGGTCATTTTTCATCCTCCCTAGGCTTATTCTAGTCCAATTAGGGTTTTTAACCAATCTTGTGCATCCAATAAGTTCATTTGTGTCATTGGATTAACATTTAGGTCATTTTCGTCCTCCCTAGGCTTATTCTAGTCCAATTAGGTTTTTTAACCAATCTTGTGCATCCAATATGTGTGTTTGTGTCATTGGATTAACATTTAGGTCATTTTCGTCCTCCCTAGGGTTATTCTTGTCCAATTAGGGTTTTTAACCAATCTAATGCATCCAATAGTGTGTTTGTGTCATTGGATTAACATTTCGGTCATTTTCATCCTCCCTAGGCTTATTCTAGTCCAATTAGGGTTTTTAACCAATCTTGTGCATCCAATAAGTTCATTTGTGTCATTGGAATAACATTTAGGTCATTTTCGTCCTCCCTAGGCTTATTCTAGTCCAATTAGGGTTTTTTAACCAATCTTGTGCATTCAATAAGTTCATTTGTGTCATTGGATTAACATTTAGGTCATTTTCGTCCTCCCTGGGCTTATTCTTGTCCAATTAGGGTTTTTAACCAATCTTGTGCATCCAATAGGTTCATTTGTGTCATTGGATTAACATTTAGGTCATTTTCGTCCTACCTAGGCTTATTCTAGTCCAATAGGGGTTTTTAACCAATCTTGTGCATCCAATAGGTGTGTTTGTGTCATTGGATTAACATTTAGGTCATTTTCGTCCCTCCATAGGCTTATTCTAGTCCAATTAGGGTTTTTTAACCAAATCTTGTGCATCCAATAAGTTCATTTGTGTCATTGGATTAACATTTAGGTCATTTTCGTCCTCCCTAAGCTTATTCTAGTCCAATTAGGGTTTTTAACCAATCTTGTGCATCCAATAAGTTCATTTGTGTCATTGGATTAACATTTAGGTCATTTTCGTCCTCCCTGTGCTTATTCTAGTCCAATTAGGGTTTTTAACCAATCTTGTGCATCCAATATGTGTGTTTGTGTCATTGGATTAACATTTAGGTCATTTTCGTCCTCCTAGGCTTATTCTTGTCCAATTAGGTTTTTTAACCAATCTTGTGCATCCAATAGGTTCATTTGTGTCATTGGATTAACATTTAGGTCATTTTCGTCCTCCCTAGACTTATTCTAGTCCAATTAGGGTTTTTAACCAATCTTGTGCATCCAATAAGTTCATTTGTGTCATTGGAATAACATTTAGGTCATTTTAATCCTCCCTAGGCTTATTCTTGTCCAATTAGGGTTTTTTAACCAATCTTGTGCATCCAATAAGTTCATGTTATTGGTCAATTAGGTCGTCGTCATCCCTGGGCTAATTCTAGTCCAATTAGGGTTTTTAACCAATCTTGTGCATACAATAGGTGTCTTTGTGTCATTGGATTAACATTTAGGTCATTTTCGTCCTACCTAGGCTTGTTGTAGTCCAATTAGGAATTTTAACCAATCTTGTGCATCCAATAGGTTCATTTGTGTCATTGGATTAACATTTAGGTCATTTTCGTCCTCCCTATCCTTATTCTAGTCCAATTAGGGTTTTTAACCAATCTTGTGCATCCAATAAGTTCATTTGTGTCATTGGATTAACATTTAGGTCATTTTCGTCCTCCCTAGACTTATTCTTGTCCAATTTGGGTTTTTAACCAATCTTGTGCATCCAATAGGTGTGTTTGTGTCATTGGATGAACATTTAGGTCATTTTCGTCCTCGCTAGCCTTATTCTTATCCAATTAGTGTTTTTAACCAATCTTGTGCATCCAATAGGTGTGTTTGTGCCATTGGATTAACATTTAGGTCATTTTCATCCTCTTTAGCATTATTCTAGTCCAATTATGGTTTTCAACTAATGTAGTGTATCCAATAAGTTCATTTGCGTCATTGGATTAACATTTAGGTCATTTTCATCCTCCTTGGGCTTATTCTAGTCCAATTAGGTTTTTTAACCAATCTTGTGCATCCAATATGTGTGTTTGTGTCATTGGATTAACTTTTAGGTAATTTTCGTCCTACCTAGGGTTATTCTTGTCCAATTATGGTTTTTAACCAATCTAATGCATCCAATAGGTGTTTTTGTGTCATTGGATTAATATTTAGGTCATTTTCATCCTCCATAGGTTAATTCTAGTCCAATTAGGGGATTTAACCAATCTTATGCATCCAATAAGTTCATTTGTGTCATTGGAATAACATTTAGGTCATTTTAATGCTCCCTGGGCTTATTCTAGTCCAATTAGGGTTTTTAACCAATCTTGTGCATTCAATAAGTTCATTTGTGTCATTGGATTAACATTTAGGTCATTTTCGTCATCCCTGGGCTTATTCTTGTCCAATTAGGGTTTTTAACCAATCTTGTGCATACAATAGGTGTCTTTGTGTCATTGGATTAACATTTAGGTCATTTTCGTCCTACCTAGGCTTGTTCTAGTCCAATTAGGGTTTTTAACCAATCTTGTGCATCCAATAGGTGAGTTTGTGTCATTGGATTAACATTTAGGTCATTTTCGTCCTCCATAGGATTATTCTAGTCCAATTAGGGTTTTTAACCAATCTTGTGCATCCAATAAGTTCATTTGTGTCATTGGATTAACATTTAATTCATTTTCGTCCTCCCTAAGCTTATTCTAGTCCAATTAGGGTTTTTAACCAATCTTGTGCATCCAATAAGTTCATTTGTGTCATTGGATTAACATTTAGTTCATTTTCATCCTCCCTGGCTTATTCTAGTCCAATTAGGGTTTTTAACCAATCTTGTGCATCCAATATGTGTGTTTGTGTCATTGGATTAACATTTAGGTTGTTTTCGTCCTCCCTAGGCTTATTCTTGTCCAATTATGGTTTTTAACCAATCTTGTGCATCCAATAGGTGTTTTTGTGTCATTGGATTAACATTTAGGTCATTTTCGTCCTCCCTAGGTTATTCTAGTCCAATTAGGGATTTTAACCAATCTTGTGCATCCAATAAGTTCATTTGTGTCATTGGAATAACATTTAGGTCATTTTTAATCCTCCCTAGGCTTATTCTTGTCCAATTAGGGTTTTTAACCAATCTTGTGCATCCAATAGGTTCATTTGTGTCATTTCATTTAGGTCAATTTCGTCCATCCCTGGGCTAATTCTAGTCCAATTAGGGTTTTTAACCAATCTTGTGCATACAATAGGTGTCTTTGTGTCATAGGATTAACATTTAGGTCATTTTCGTCCTACCTAGGCTTGTTGTAGTCCAATTAGGAATTTTAACCAATCTTGTGCATCCAATAGGTGAGTTTGTGTCATTGGATTAACATTTAATTCATTTTCGTCCTCCATATCCTTATTCTAGTCCAAGTAGGGTTTTTAACCAATCTTGTGCATCCAATAAGTTCATTTGTGTCATTGGATTAACATTTAGGTCATATTTCGTCCTCCCTAGACTTATTCTTGTCCAATTTAGGTTTTTTTAACCAATCTTGTGCATCCAATAGGTGTGTTGGTGTCATTGGATGAACATTTAGGTCTTTTTCGTCCTCGCTAGCCTTATTCTTATCCAATTAGTGTTTTTAACAAATCTTGTGCATCCAATAGGTGTGTTTGTGTCATTGGATTAACATTTAGGTCATTTTCATCCTCCCTAGCATTATTCTAGTCCAATTATGGTTTTCAACTAATCTAGTGCATCCAATAAGTTCATTTGCGTCATTGGATTAACATTTAGTTCATTTTCATCTTCCTTGGGCTTATTCTAGTCCAATTAGGGTTTTTAAACAATCTTGTGCTTCCAATATGTGTGTTTGTGTCATTAGATTAACATTTAGGTCATTTTCGTCCTCCCTAGGGTTTATTCTTGTCCAATTATGGTTGTTAACCAATCTAATGCATCCAATAGGTGTTTTTGTGTCATTGGATTAATATTTCGGTCATTTTCATCCTCCATAGGTTAATTCTAGTCCAATTAGGTTTTTAACCAATCTTATGCATCCAATAAGTTCATTTGTGTCATTGGAATAACATTTAGGTCATTTTAATGCTCCCTGGGCTTATTCTAGTCCAATTAGGGTTTTTAACCAATCTTGTGCATTCAATAAGTTCATTTGTGTCATTAGATTAACATTTAGGTCATTTTCGTCATCCCTGGGCTAATTCTAGTCCAATTAGGGTTTTTCACCAATCTTGTGCATACAATAGGTATCTTTGTTTCATAGGATTAGCTTTTTAGGTCATTCTCGTCCTACCTAGGCTTGTTCTAGTCCAATTAGGGTTTTTAACCAATCTTGTGCATCCAATAGGTGAGTTTGTGTCATTGGATTAACATTTAATTCATTTTCGTCCTCCATAGGATTATTCTAGTCCAATTAGGGTTTTTAACCAATCTTGTGCCTCCAATAATTTCATTTGTGTCATTGGATTAACATTTAGGTCATTTTCGTCCTCCCTAAGCTTATTCTATTCCAATTAGGGATTTTAACCAATCTTGTGCATCCAATAAGTTCATTTGTGTCATTGGATTAACATTTAGTTCATTTTCATCCTCCCTGTGCTTATTCTAGTACAATTAGGGTTTTTAACCAATCTTGTGCTTCCAATATGTGTGTTTGTGTCATTAGATTAACTTTTAGGTTGTTTTCGTCGTCCAGAGGGTTATTATTGTCCAATTATGGTTTTTAACCAATCTAATGCATCCAATAGGTGTTTTTGTATCATTGGATTAATATTTAGGTCATTTTCGTCCTCCCTAGGTTAATTCTAGTCCAATTAGGGATTTCAACCAATCTTATAATTCCAATAAGTTCATTTGTGTCGTTGGAATAACATTTAGGTCATTTTAATCCTCCCTAGGCTTATTCTTGTCCAATTAGGGTTTTTAACCAATCTTGTGCATCCAATAAGTTCATTTAGGTCAATTTCGTCGTCATCCCTGGGCTAATTCTAGTCCAACTAGGGTTTTTAACCAATCTTGTGCATACAATAGGTGTCTTTGTGTCATAGGATTAACATTTAGGTCTTTTTCGTCCTACCTAGGCTTGTTGTAGTCCAATTAGGAATTTTAACCAATCTTGTCCGTCCAATAGGTGAGTTTGTGTCATTGGATTAACATTTAATTCATTTTCGTCCTCCATATCCTTATTCTAGTCCAAGTAGGGTTTTTAACCAATCTTGTGCATCCAATAAGTTCATTTGTGTCATTGGATTAACATTTAGGTAATATTGTTCTCCCTAGACTTATTCTTGTCCAATTTGGGTTTTTAACCAATCTTGTGCATCCAATAGGTGTGTTGGTGTCATTGGATGAACTATAGGGTCTTTTTCGTCCTCGCTAGCCTTATTCTTATCCAATTAGTGTTTTTAACAAATCTTGTGCATCCAATAGGTGTGTTTGTGTCATTGGATTAACATTTAGGTCATTTTCATCCTCTTTAGCATTATTCTAGTCCAATTATGGTTTTCAACTAATGTAGTGTATCCAATAAGTTCATTTGCGTCATTGGATTAACATTTAGTTCATTTTCATCTTCCTTGGGCTTATTCTAGTCCAATTAGGGTTTTTAACCAATCTTGTGCTTCCAATATGTGTGTTTGTGTCATTAGATTAACTTTTAGGTAATTTTCGTCCTACCTAGGGTTATTCTTGTCCAATTATGGTTGTTAACCAATCTAATGCATCCAATAGGTGTTTTTGTGTCATTGGATTAATATTTCGGTCATTTTCATCCTCCATAGGTTAATTCTAGTCCAATTAGGGATTTAACCAATCTTATGCTTCCAATAAGTTCATTTGTGTCATTGGAATAACATTTAGGTCATTTTAATGCTCCCTGGGCTTATTCTAGTCCAATTAGGGTTTTTAACCAATCTTGTGCATTCAATAAGTTCATTTGTGTCATTAGATTAACATTTAGGTCATTTTCGTCATCCCTGGGCTAATTCTACTCCAATTAGGGTTTTTCACCAATCTTGTGCATACAATAGGTATCTTTGTTTCATAGGATTAGCTTTTAGGTCATTCTCGTCCTACCTAGGCTTGTTCTAGTCCAATTGGGGTTTTTAACCAATCTTGTCCATCCAATAGGTGAGTTTGTGTCATTGGATTAACATTTAATTCATTTTCGTCCTCCATAGGATTATTCTAGTCCAATTAGGGTTTTTAACCAATCTTTTGCCTCCAATAATTTCATTTGTGTCATTGGATTAACATTTAATTCATTTCCGTCCTCCCTAAGCTTATTCTATTCCAATTAGGGATTTTAACCAATCTTCTGCATCCAATAAGTTCATTTGTGTCATTGGATTAACATTTAGTTCATTTTCGTCCTCCCTGTGCTTATTCTAGTCCAATTAGGGTTTTTAACCAATCTTGTGCATCCAATATGTGTGTGTTTGTGTCATTAGATTAACTTTTAGGTTCATTTTCGTCGTCCCTAGGCTTATTCTTGTCCAATTAGGGTTTTTAACCAATCTTGTGCATCCAATAGGTGTGTTTTGTGTCATTGGATTAACATTTAGGTCATTTTCGTCCTCCCTAGGCTTATTCTAGTCCAATTAGGGATTTTAACCAATCTTATGCATCCAATAAGTTCATTTGTGTCGTTGGAATAACATTTAGGTCATTTTCGTCCTCCCTAGGCTTATTCTTGTCCAATTAGGGTTTTTTAACCAATCTTGTGCATCCAATAAGTTCATTTTAGGTTAAATTCGTCGTCGTGTCCCTGGGCTAATTCTAGTCCAACTAGGGTTTTTAACCAATCTTGTGCATACAATAGGTGTCTTTGTGTCATAGGATTAACATTTAGGTCTTTTTCGTCCTACCTAGGCTTGTTGTAGTCCAATTAGGGTTTTTAACCAATCTTGTGCATCCAATAGGTGAGTTTGTGTCATTGGATTAACATTTAGGTCATTTTCGTCCTCCATATCCTTATTCTAGTCCAATTAGGGTTTTTTAACCAATCTTGTGCATCCAATAAGTTCATTTTTGTGTCATTGGATTAACATTTAGGTCATTTTCGTTCTCCCTAGACTTATTCTTGTCCAATTTGGGTTTTTAACCAATCTTGTGCATCCAATAGGTGTGTTTGTGTCATTGGATGAACATTTAGGTCATTTTCGTCCTCGCTAGCCTTATTCTTGTCCAATTAGGGTTTTTAACCAATCTTGTGCATCCAATAGGTGTGTTTGTGTCATTGGATTAACATTTAGGTCATTTTCGTCCTCTTTAGCATTATTCTAGTCCAATTATGGGTTTTAACCAATCTTGTGCATCCAATAAGTTCATTTGTGTCATTGGATTAACATTTAGGTTCATTTTCATCTTCCTTAGGCTTATTCTAGTCCAATTAGGGTTTTTAAACAATCTTGTGCATCCAATATGTGTGTTTGTGTCATTAGATTAACATTTAGGTCATTTTCGTCCTACCTAGGGTTATTCTTGTCCAATTATGGTTTTTAACCAATCTTGTGCATCCAATAGGTGTTTTTGTGTCATTGGATTAATATTTCGGTCATTTTCATCCTCCCTAGGTTAATTCTAGTCCAATTAGGGATTTAACCAATCTTGTGCATCCAATAAGTTCATTTGTGTCATTGGAATAACATTTAGGTCATTTTAATCCTCCCTGGGCTTATTCTAGTCCAATTAGGGTTTTTAACCAATCTTGTGCATTCAATAAGTTCATTTGTGTCATTGGATGAACATTTAGGTCATTTTCGTCCTCCCTGGGCTTATTCTAGTCCAATTAGGGTTTTTCACCAATCTTGTGCATCCAATAGGTGTCATTTGTGTCATTGGATTAGAACATTTAGGTCATTTTTCGTCCTCCCTAGGCTTATTCTAGTCCAATTAGGGTTTTTAACCAATCTTGTGCATCCAATAGGTTCATTTGTGTCATTGGATTAACATTTAGGTCATTTTCGTCCTCCCTAGGCTTATTCTAGTCCAATTAAGGGTTTTTAACCAATCTTGTGCATCCAATAGTTTCATTTGTGTCATTGGATTAACATTTAGGTCATTTTCGTCCTCCCTAAGCTTATTCTAGTCCAATTAGGGTTTTTAACCAATCTTGTGCATCCAATAAGTTCATTTGTGTCATTGGATTAACATTTAGGTCATTTTCGTCCTCCCTGGCTTATTCTAGTCCAATTAGGGTTTTTAACCAATCTTGTGCATCCAATAGGTGTGTTTGTGTCATTGGATTAACATTTAGGTCATTTTCGTCCTCCCTAGGCTTATTCTTGTCCAATTAGGGTTTTTAACCAATCTTGTGCATCCAATATGTTCATTTGTGTCATTGGATTAACATTTAGGTCATTTTCGTCCTCCCTAGGTTAATTCTAGTCCAATTAGGGTTTTTAACCAATCTTGTGCATCCAATAAGTTCATTTGTGTCATTGGATAACATTTAGGTCATTTTCGTCCTCCCTAGGCTTATTCTTGTCCAATTAGGGTTTTTTAACCAATCTTGTGCATCCAATAAGTTCATTGTGTGTCATTGGATGAACATTTAGGTCATTTCGTCGTCATCCCTAGGCTTATTCTAGTCCAATTAGGGTTTTTAACCAATCTTGTGCATACAATAGGTGTTTTGTGTCATAGGATTAACATTTAGGTCATTTTTCGTCCTACCTAGGCTTATTCTAGTCCAATTAGGTTTTTAACCAATCTTGTGCATCCAATAGGTGAGTTTGTGTCATTGGATTAACATTTAATTCATTTTCGTCCTCCCTATCCTTATTCTAGTCCAATTAGGGTTTTTAACCAATCTTGTGCATCCAATAAGTTCATTTGTGTCATTGGATTAACATTTAGGTCATTTTCGTCTTCCCTAGACTTATTCTTGTCCAATTAGGGTTTTTAACCAATCTTGTGCATCCAATAGGTGTGTTTGTGTCATTGGATGAACATTTAGGTCATTTTCGTCCTCGCTAGCCTTATTCTTGTCCAATTAGTGTTTTTAACAAATCTTGTGCATCCAATAAGTGTGTTTGTGCCATTGGATTAACATTTAGGTCATTTTCATCCTCCTTAGCATTATTCTTGTCCAATTAGGGTTTTTAACTAATCTTGTGTATCCAATAAGTTCATTTGTGTCATTGGATTAACATTTAGTCATTTTCGTCTTCCTTGGGCTTATTCTAGTCCAATTAGGGTTTTTAACCAATCTTGTGCATCCAATATGTGTGTTTGTGTCATTGGATTAACTTTTAGGTCATTTTCGTCCTACCCTAGATTATTCTTGTCCAATTATGGTTGTTTAACCAATCTTGTGCATCCAATAGGTGTTTTTGTGTCATTGGATTAACATTTAGGTCATTTTCGTCCTCCCTAGGCTTATTCTAGTCCAATTAGGGTTTTTAACCAAATCTTGTGCATCCAATAAGTTCATTTGTGTCATTGGATAACATTTAGGTCATTTTCGTCCTCCCTAGGCTTATTCTAGTCCAATTAGGGTTTTTAACCAATCTTGTGCATCCAATAGGTTCAATTGTGTCATTGGATGAAATATTTATGTCATTTGTCATCTAGTCCATTAACATTTTAGGTCCAAAGTTTTTGTGGCATGGAACATTTAGGTCATAGAAAATCCTCCCTAGGCTTATTCTTCTAGGGTTTTTAACCAATCTTGTGCATCCTGGTTTTGTGTCATTGGATTAACATTTAGGTCATTTTCGTCCAGTCCCTGGCTTAATCCAATCGGATTTCAGATTTTCTTCTCCTTCTTGAAAGAATCAATTAGATTGTCCAGTTTCCTGTCTGAAACCTATTTATTTTGATCTCCCTATTGAATACCCTCTGATCCTTGTAGATACTCGTCAACCTATATCAATTCAAGTGCGACTCTTTCTTGTTGAACACTCTTCACCCAAGAAAGTAGCCACCAGTTTCTAGCTGGCTTTCTATCAAACCCTTTGATCCTTGTAGACAATCGGCAGCCTAACACAAAATCAAAGTACGACTCTTTCTTGTTGAGACCTCTCACCCAAGAAAGTAGCCACCAGTTTCTAGCTGGATTTTCAACGTTCGTTTTGGTTCAAAGATTTATTACAGAATGAATAAAAGATGTAAAACAAACAGGGTCTTCAATCTTTATGAATGTTGCTCCTCACAAATCTGGATATTCATGGATTGTTCTTGAGCACATTATCATTTCTCTTAGATTGTCAACAAACTGTATTGAGATCTGTAATCACAATTATGAAGTTGTTAGTTTGTTGTTATGAACACCTAAGAGCACTATGAGAAATTATGAAAGTTATGAATTGTTATGTAAAAGTTATTAGAATAAAGATTGACTAAGACATCTTATATAGTTTCTGAAAAACCAACTACGAAATCGATTTCCAATCGATTTTGTAAAGTTATAAATGGTGCTAAATCGATTTTGTCGATTATCGCGAGTCTTGGTTTTCTTTAATCTTGAAACTATACAAGCTAATCGATTTAACCAATCGATTCTTTAAAACCACTTTTCAGTAGAACATGTCCAGACTTGTATAAATCGATTTCCTAATCGATTGCTAACTCTTTTAATAAAAGTCACTTCAATCGATTACTCAATCGATTTGCCAAGTCTAGAGTCGATGTATAAAAAACACAGAGTCGATTTGGTCACAATCTCAGAGTTCACTGTGTTTTCAAAAAGTTTAATTCAATCGATTTGCCAATCTGTGTTCAAAACATGGCTCAGTTTTTTTTGATGTCAATCGATTCGTCAATCGATTGGATTCAAAACAGTAACTCAGTTTTAATGTCAATCGATTTGCCAATCGATTTAATTCAAAACAGTGACTCAGTTATTTGATGTTAGGTCGACTTGTCAATCGCTTTGGTAGCATGTTCCTGAAAAGTTTTTACCCGGTGTTTAGTTCAATCGATTGCCCAATCGATTGCAACCAAACTTTATAGAATTGAAAATAACAACAATAGATTGTCCAATCGATTGTTTTGTCACAGGTGAGGTTATTTTTCAAATGATACTTTGCAATCGATTTGCCAATCGATTTCCTCATCACTGGATGCCACATGTGAGGTATCCAATCGATTTACCTCGATGTCTTGTCCATCAGGTTTGATTTGTGAAATGTTCAATCGATTTCTTGATTGCTCTCCAAATAGAGGCTACTCACTTGTGCAGTCATTTAATTAAGCTAATCATTGCCCTATCGATTTCACATTTACAAACACTTAAGATTTCCTTACACACTTGTTATGAAATCGATTTCCCAATCGATTTACATAGTCAGAATTCAACTTTTGTTGATTTCTTGTGTTCCAAGCAATTTGATACAAGTGTGTTGTGATTGAATTGGTGTTCTGACAATTTTTGTGCATTCAATAAGTTCATTTATCATATTAAGATGAACATTAGTTGAATTGTGAATTATGTCAAAATTAGGAATTTTAACAAAATCTTGTGCATCCAATAAGTTCATTTGTGTCATTGGATTAACATTTAGGTCATTTTCGTCATCCCTAGGCTAATTCTAGTCCAATTAGGGTTTTTAACCAATCTTGTGCATACAATAGGTGTGTTTGTGTCATAGGATTAACATTTTTAGGTCATTTTCGTCCTACCTAGGCTTGTTCTAGTCCAATTAGGGTTTTTAACCAATCTTGTGCATCCAATAGGTGTGTTTGTGTCATTGGATTAACATTTAGGTCATTTTCGTCCTCCCTAGGTTTATTCTAGTCCAATTAGGGTTTTTAACCAATCTTGTGCATCCAATAAGTTCATTTGTGTCATTGGATTAACATTTAGGTCATTTTCGTCCTCCCTAAGCTTATTCTAGTCCAATTAGGGTTTTTAACCAATCTTGTGCATCAAATAGTGTGTTTGTGTCATTGGATTAACATTTAGGTCATTTTCATCCTCCCTAGGCTTATTCTAGTCCAATTAGGGTTTTTAACCAATCTTGTGCATCCAATAGGTGTGTTTGTGTCATTAGATTAACATTTAGGTCATTTTCGTCCTCCCTAGGGCTTATTCTTGTCCAATTATGGTTTTTAACCAATCTTGTGCATCCAATAGGTGTTTTTGTATCATTGGATTAACATTTAGGTCATTTTCATCCTCCCTAGGTTTATTCTAGTCCAATTAGGTTTTTAACCAATCTTGTGCATCCAATAAGTTCATTTGTGTCATTGGAATAACATTTAGGTCATTTTCATCCTCCCTAGGCTTATTCTTGTCCAATTAGGGTTTTTAACCAATCTTGTGCATCCAATAAGTTTATTTGTGTCATTTAGGTCAATTTCGTCGTCATCCTGGGCTAATTCTAGTCCAATTAGGGTTTTTAACCAATCTTGTGCATACAATAGGTGTCATTTGTGTCATTGGATTAACATTTAGGTCATTTTTCGTCCTACCTAGGCTTATTCTAGTCCAATTAGGGTTTTTAACCAATCTTGTGCATCCAATAGGTGAGTTTGTGTCATTGGATTAACATTTAGGTCATTTTCGTCCTTCCTAGGCTTATTCTAGTCCAATTAGGGTTTTTAACCAATCTTGTGCATCCAATAAGTTCATTTGTGTCATTGGATTAACATTTAGGTCATTTTCGTCTCCCTAGACTTATTCTTGTCCAATTAGGGTTTTTAACCAATCTTGTGCATCCAATAGGTGTGTTTGTGTCATTGGATGAACATTTAGGTCATTTTCGTCCTCCCTAGCCTTATTCTTGTCCAATTAGGGTTTTTAACCAATCTTGTGCATCCAATAGGTGTGTTTGTGTCATTGGATTAACATTTAGGTCATTTTCATCCTCCTTAGCATTATTCTTGTCCAATTAGGGTTTTTAAACCAATCTTGTGCATCCAATAAGTTCATTTGTGTCATTGGATTAACATTTAGGTCATTTTCATCTTCCTTGGGCTTATTCTAGTCCAATTAGGGTTTTTAACCAATCTTGTGCATCCAATAGGTGTGTTTGTGTCATTGGATTAACATTTAGGGTCATTTTCGTCCTCCCTAGGCTTATTCTTGTCCAATTATGGTTTTTAACCAATCTTGTGCATCCAATAGGTGTGTTTGTGTCATTGGATTAACATTTAGGTCATTTTCGTCCTCCCTAGGTTTATTCTAGTCCAATTAGGGTTTTTTAACCAATCTTGTGCATCCAATAAGTTCATTTGTGTCATTGGAATAACATTTAGGTCATTTTAATCCTCCCTAGGCTTATTCTTGTCCAATTAGGGTTTTTTAACCAATCTTGTGCATGCAATAAGTTCATTTGTGTCATTGGATTAACATTTAGGTCATTTTCGTCCTCCCTAGGCTATTCTAGTCCAATTAGGGTTTTTAACCAATCTTGTGCATCCAATAAGTGTCTTTGTGTCATTGGATTAACATTTAGGTCATTTTCGTCCTCCCTAGGCTTATTCTAGTCCAATTAGGGTTTTTAACCAATCTTGTGCATCCAATAGGTCATTTGTGTCATTGGATTTAAACATTTAGGTCATTTTCGTCCTCCCTAGGCTTATTCTAGTCCAATTAGGGTTTTTAACCAATCTTGTGCATCCAATAAGTTCATTTGTGTCATTGGATTAACATTTAGGTCATTTTCGTCCTCCCTAAGTTTATTCTTGTCCAATTAGGGTTTTTAAACCAATCTTGTGCATCCAATAAGTTCATTTGTGTTATTGGATTAACATTTAGGTCATTTTCGTCCTCCTAGGTCATTTTTGTCCTGCATTAGGTTTTTATTCTGTGCATCCAATAAGTTCATTTGTGTCATTGGATTAACATTTAGGTCATTTCGTGTCCTCCCTAGGCTTATTCTGTGTCCAATTAGGGTTTTTAACCAATCTTGTGCATCCAATAGGTGTGTTTGTGTCATTGGATTAACATTTAGGTCATTTTCGTCCTCCTAGGCTTATTCTTGTCCAATTAGGGTTTTTAACCAATCTTGTGCATCCAATAAGTTCATTTGTGTCATTGGATTAACATTTAGGTCATTTTCGTCCTCCCTAGGCTTATTCTTGTCCAATTAGGGTTTTTAACCAATCTTGTGCATCCAATAAGTGTCATTTGTGTCATTGGATTAACATTTTTAGTCATTTTCGTCCTCCCTAGGCTTATTCTTGTCCAATTAGGGTTTTTAACCAATCTTGTGCATCCAATAAGTGTCATTTGTGTCATTGGAATAACATTTAGGTCATTTTTCATTTTCCTCCCTAGGCTTATTCTTGTCCAATTAGGGTTTTTAACCAATCTTGTGCATCCAATAAGTTCATTTGTGTCATTGGATTAACATTTAGGTCATTTTCGTCCTCCCTAGGCTTATTCTTGTCCAATTAGGGTTTTTAACCAATCTTGTGCATCCAATAGGTGTGTTTGTCATTGGATAACATTTAGGTCATTTTCGTCCTCCCTAGGCTTATTCTAGTCCAATTAGGTTTTTAACAATCTTGTGCATCCAATAAGTTCATTTGTGTCATTGGATTAACATTTAGGTCATTTTCGTCCTCCCTAGGCTTATTCTTGTCCAATTAGGGTTTTTAACCAATCTTGTGCATCCAATAGGTCATTTGTGTCATTGGATGAACATTTAGGTCAATTTTCAATTTGTCATCCAATAGACTTATTTGTTGTCCAATTAGGGTTTTAACCAATCTTGTGCATCCAATAAGTTCATTTGTGTCATTGGATTAACATTTAGGTCATTTTCGTCCTCCCTAGGCTTATTCTTGTCCAATTAGGGTTTTTAACCAATCTTGTGCATCCAATAGGTGTTGTTTGTGTCATTGGATTAACATTTAGGTCATTTTCGTCCTCCTAGGCTTATTCTTGTCCAATTAGGGTTTTTTAACCAATCTTGTGCATCCAATAAGTTCATTTGTGTCATTGGATTAACATTTAGGTCATTTTCGTCCTCCCTAGGCTTATTCTAGTCCAATTAGGGTTTTTAACCAATCTTGTGCATCCAATAAGTGTCATTTGTGTCATTGGATTAACATTTAGGTCATTTTCGTCCTCCCTAGGCTTATTCTAGTCCAATTAGGGTTTTTAACCAATCTTGTGCATCCAATAGGTTCATTTGTGTCATTGGATTAACATTTAGGTCATTTTCGTCCTCCCTAGCTTTATTCTTGTCCAATTAGGTTTTTAACCAATCTTGTGCATCCAATAGGTGAGTTTGTGTCATTGGATTAACATTTAGGTCATTTTCGTCCTCCTAGGCTTATTCTAGTCCAATTAGGGTTTTTAACCAATCTTGTGCATCCAATCAGTTAATTTGTGTCATTGGATGAACATTTAGGTCATTTTCGTCCTCCCTAGGCTTATTCTTGTCCAATTAGGGTTTTTAACCAATCTTGTGCATCCAATAAGGTCATTTGTGTCATTGGATTAACATTTAGGTCATTTTCGTCTCCCTAGGCTTATTCTTGTCCAATTAGGGTTTTTAACCAATCTTGTGCATCCAATAAGTTCATTTGTGTCATTGGATTAACATTTAGGTCATTTTCGTCCTCCCTAGGCTTATTCTTGTCCAATTAGGGTTTTTAACCAATCTTGTGCATCCAATAGGTGTGTTTGTGTCATTGGATTAACATTTAGGTCATTTTCGTCCTCCCTAGGCTTATTCTAGTCCAATTAGGGTTTTTAACCAATCTTGTGCATCCAATAAGTTGTGTTTGTGTCATTGGATTAACATTTAGGTCATTTTCGTCCTCCCTAGGCTTATTCTAGTCCAATTAGGGTTTTAACCAATCTTGTGCATCCAATAAGTTCATTTTTGTGTCATTTGGATTAACATTTAGGTCATTTTCGTCCTCCCTAGGCTTATTCTTGTCCAATTAGGGTTTTTAACCAATCTTGTGCATCCAATAGGTGTGTTTGTGTCATTGGATTAACATTTAGGTCATTTTCGTCCTCCCTAGCTTATTCTTGTCCAATTAGGGTTTTTAACCAATCTTGTGCATCCAATAAGTTCATTTGTGTCATTGGATTAACATTTAGGTCATTTTCGTCCTCCCTAGGCTTATTCTTGTCCAATTAGGTTTTTAACCAATCTTGTGCATCCAATAGGTGTGTTTGTGTCATTGGATTAACATTTAGGTCATTTTCGTCCTCCCTAGCTTATTCTTGTCCAATTAGGGTTTTTAACCAATCTTGTGCATCCAATGTGTTTGTCATTGGATTAACATTTAGCTCATTTTCGTCCTCCCCTAGGCTTATTCTAGTCCAATTAGGGTTTTTAACCAATCTTGTGCATCCAATAGTTCATTTGTGTCATTGGATTAACATTTAGGTCATTTTCGTCCTCCCTAGCTTTATTCTTGTCCAATTTAGGGTTTTTAACCAATCTTGTGCATCCAATAAGTTCATTTGTGTCATTGGATTAACATTTAGGTCATTTTCGTCCTCCCTAGGCTTATTCTAGTCCAATTAGGGTTTTTAACCAATCTTGTGCATCCAATAGGTTCATTTGTGTCATTGGATTAACATTTAGGTCATTTTCGCCCTCCTAGGCTTATTCTTGTCCAATTAGGGTTTTTAACCAATCTTGTGCATCCAATGGTTGTGTTTGTGTCATTGGATGAACATTTAGGTCATTTTCGTCCTCCCTAGGCTTATTCTAGTCCAATTAGGGTTTTTAACCAATCTTGTGCATCCAATAATATTTGTGCCATTGTGTCAATAGGTGTGTTTGTGTCATTGGATAAACATTTAGGTCATTTTCATCCTCCCTAGGCTTATTCTAGTCCAATTAGGGTTTTTAACCAATCTTGTGCATCCAATAAGTTCATTTGTGTCATTGGATTAACATTTAGGTCATTTTTATCCCTCCTAAGCTTATTCTAGTCCAATTAGGGTTTTTAACCAATCTTGTGCATCCAATAAGTGTTTTTGTGTCATTGGATTAAACATTTAGGTTATTTTCGTCCTCCCTAGGCTTATTCTTGTCCAATTAGGGTTTTTAACCAATCTTGTGCATTCAATAAGTGTCATTTGTGTCATTGGATTAACATTTAGGTCATTTTCGTCTCCCTAGCTTATTCTAGTCCAATTAGGGTTTTTAACCAATCTTGTGCATCCAATAAGTTCATTTGTGTCATTGGATTAACATTTAGGTCATTTTCGTCCTCCCTAGGCTTATTCTTGTCCAATTAGGGTTTTTAACCAATCTTGTGCATCCAATAGGTGTGTTTGTGTCATTGGATTAACATTTAGGTCATTTTCGTCCTCTAGGCTTATTCGTCCTTGATTAGGGCCTAACCAATCTTGTGCATGTTTGTGTCATTGGATTAACATTTAGGTCATTTTCGTCCTCCCTAGACTTTTTCTAGTCCAATTAGGGTTTTTAACCAATCTTGTGCATCCAATAGGTGTGTTTGTGTCATTGGATTAACATTTAGGTCATTTTTCGTCCTCCCAAGGCTTATTCTTGTCCAATTAGGGTTTTTAACCAATCTTGTGCATCCAATAAGTTCATTTGTGTCATTGGATTAACATTTAGGTCATTTTCGTCCTCCCTAGGCTTATTCTAGTCCAATTAGGGTTTTTAACCAATCTTGTGCATCCAATAGGTTCATTTGTGTCATTGGATTAACATTTAGGTCATTTTTCGTCCTCCCTAGGCTTATTCTAGTCCAATTAGTGTTTTTAACCAATCTTGTGCATCCAATAAGTTCATTTGTGTCATTGGATTGAACATTTAGGTCATTTTCGTCCTCCCTAGGCTTATTCTTGTCCAATTAGGGTTTTTAACCAATCTTGTGCATCCAATAGTTGTGTGTTTTGTGTCATTGGATTAACATTTAGGTCGTTTTCGTCCTCCCTCTAGGCTTATTCTAGTCCAATTAGGGTTTTTAACCAATCTTGTGCATCCATAAGTTCATTTGTGTCATTGGATTAACATTTAGGTCATTTTCATCCTCCCTAGCTTATTCTTGTCCAATTAGGTTTTTAACCAATCTTGTGCATCCAATTAGTTCATTTGTGTCATTGGATTAACATTTAGGTCATTTTCGTCCTCCCTAAGCTTATTCTAGTCCAATTAGGGTTTTTAACCAATCTTGTGCATCCAATAAGTTCATTTGTGTCATTGGATTAACATTTAGGTCATTTTCGTCCTCCCTAGGCTTATTCTAGTCCAATTGGGGTTTTTAACCAATCTTGTGCATCCAATAAGTTCATTTGTGTCATTGGATTAACATTTAGGTCATTTTCGTCCTCCCTAGGCTTATTCTAGTCCAATTAGGTTATTTAACCAATCTTGTGCATACAATAGGTGTGTTAGTGTCATTGGATTAACATTTTTGGTCATTTTCGTCCAACCTAGGCTTATTCTAGTCCAATTAGGGTTTTAACCAATCTTGTGCATCCAATAAGTTCATTTGTGTCATTGGATTAACTTTTAGGTCATTTTCGTCCTCCCTAGGCTTATTCTAGTCCAATTAGGGTTTTTAACCAATCTTGTGCATCCAATAGGTTGTGTTTTGTGTCATTTGATTAACATTTTAGTTCATTTTCGTCCTCCATAGGCTTATTCTTGTCCAATTGGGTTTTTAACCAATCTTGTGCATCCAATAGGTATGTTTGTGTCATTGATTTAACATTTAGGTCATTTTCGTCCTCCCTAGGCTTATTCTAGTCCAATTAGGGTTTTTAACCAATCTTGTGCATCCAATAAGTTCGTTTGTGTCATTTGATTAACATTTAGGTCATTTTCGTCCTCCCTAGGCTTATACTTGTCCAATTACGGTTTTTAACCAATCTTGTGCATCCAATAGGTGTGTTTGTGTCATTGGATTAACATTTAGGTCATTTTCATCCTCCCTAAGCTTATTCTAGTGCAATTAGGATTTTTAACCAATCTTGTGCATCTAATAAGTTCATTTGTGTCATTGGATTAACATTTAAGTCATTTTCATCCTCCCTAGGCTTGTTCTAGTCCAATTAGGGTTTTTAACCAATCTTGTGCATCCAATAAGTTGATTTTGTGTCATTGGATTAACATTTAGGTCATTTTCGTCCTCCCTATGCTTATTTTTGTCCAATGAGGGTTTTTAACCAATCTTGTGCATCCAATACGTGTGTTTGTGTCATTGGATTAACATTGAGGTCATTTACGTCGTCCCTAGCCTTATTCTTGTTCAATTAGGGTTTTTAACAAATCTTGTGAATCTAATAAGTTCATTTGTGTCATTGGATTGACATTTAGGTCATTTTCGTCCTCCCTAGGCTTATTCTAGTCCAATTAGGGTTTTTAACCAATCTTGTGCATCCAATAGGTGTGTTTGTGTCATTGGATTAACTTTTAGGTCATTTTCGTCCTCCCTAGGCTTATTCTTGTCCAATTAGGGTTTTTTAACCAATCTTGTGCATCCAATAGGTGTGTGTTTGTGTCATTGGATTAACATTTAGGTCATTTTCATCCTCCCTAAGCTTATTCTAGTCCAATTAGGGTTTTTAACCAATCTTGTGCATCCAATAAGTTCATTTGTGTCATTGGATTAACATTTAGGTCATTTTCGTCCTTCCTAGGCTTATTCTTGTCCAATTAGGGTTTTTAACCAATCTTGTGCATCCAATAGTGTGTGTGTGTGATTGGATTAACATTTAGATCATTTCGTCATCCCTAGGCTTATTTGAGTCCGCATTGGGTTTTTAAACCAATCTTCTGCATCCAATAAGTAAATTTGTATCATTGGATTAACATTTAGGTCATTTTCGTCCTCCCTTTGCTTATTCTTGTCCAATTAGTGTTTTTAACCAATCTTGTGCATCCAACACGTGTGTTTGTCATTGGATTAACATTTAGGTCATTTTCGTCCTCCCTAGCCTTATTCTTGTCCAATTATGGTTTTTAGCCAATCTTGTGAATCCAATAGGTTCATTTGTGTCATTGGATTAACATTTAGGTCATTTTCATCTCCCTAGGCTTATTCTATTCCAATTAGGGTTTTTTTAACCAATCTTGTGCTTCCAATATGTGTGTTTGTGTCATTGGATTAACTTTTAGGTCATTTTCATCCTCATGAGGCTTATTCCTGTCCAATTAGGGTTTTTAACCAATCTAATGCATCCAATAGATGTGTTTGTGCATTCGATTAACATTTAACTCATTTTAATCCTCCCTAGGCTTATTCTAGTCCAATTAGGGTTTTTAACCAATCTTGTGCACACAATAGGTGTGTTTGTGTCACAGGATTAACATTTTAGGTCATTTTCGTCCTACTTAGGCGTGTTCTAGGCCAATTATGGTTTTTAGCCAATCTTGTGCATCCAATAGGTTCATTTGTGTCATTGGATTAACATTTAAGTCATTTTTGTCCTGCATAGGCTTATTCTAGTCCAATTAGCGTTTTTAACCAATCTTGTGCATCCAATAAGATCATTTGTGTCATTGGATTAACATATAGGTCATTTTCGTCATCCCTAGGCTTATTCTTGTCCAATTAGGGTTTTTAACTAATCTTGTGCATCCAATAGTGTCTTTGTGTCATTTGATTAACATTTAGCTCATTTTTCGTTTTCCTAAGGCTTATTCTAGTCCAATTAGCGTTTTTAACCCAACTTGTGCATCCAATAGGTATGTATGTGTCATTGGATTAACATTTAAGTCATTTTCATCCTCCCTATGGTTACTCTAGTCCAATTAGGGTTTTTAACCAATCTTGTGCATCCAATAGGTGTGTTTGTGTCATTGAATTAACATTTAGGTCATTTTCATCCTCCTAGGCTTATTCTTAGTCCAATGTAAGAACCATAATTTTAAATACCCTTATGTATCCAATATATTTTCATTTGTGCTCGGAGGCTTTTAGCCAAAGTTAATAATATTTTGGAGTTTTATAATCAAAAAGGTATTTCGATGGCAATTAGAATTCTCGTCGATAAATAAATTGAATTTAACTGCGGAAAATACCTTACGGTTAATTTAAGGCGTTTCGGGTGAAACGGGTAATTTAATAAATATCTAGATTTGAGATATTTGAAGTATATTTATTATATATATATATTTTGCTTGGAGGAAAAAGAAAGGAAACTAGAAGGAAGGAAAAGAAAAGAAAATAGTATATAAAGGAAGGAAGGAAAAACAAAGGAAGAAATAGAAAGGAAGGAAAACTTAAAATTTCCATCTCTTTCCTCTGCACTTCTCACGCAAGAAAAACCATTTCCATCCTCCTCCATTTCTCGTATTCGTTGCTTCCCTTTTCTTCCAAAGCTAGTGACCCAAGGTCAGAGGTGTGAGTTAGATCAAGGTTTTTGCAACTCCACTCTTCCTCTTTGATTCGAAAACGAAGAAATACGGTTTTGAGATCCAAACACAAACCCCTCCGTTCTCCTAGATCCAAACCTCATTTCTCGAAGAGATAGAAGGGAAGTTGCTCACCTCCGTGCTACGGTGCTAGAGCACTAATTTGGAAGCGGCGTGCGAGCGGAGATTTTACCGGAATTCTCGCGGAACCGGAAACTCTCGATAAGCAACATTGAGGTAAGGGCTCCTTCCAAACTTCTAGCTTGCAATAGGGGACTTATCTGTAGTTGTGTGGGAAGGAATTTGTTAGGGTTAAATGTATCGATTTGGGAAAACGAAAACTAGTGTGTTATGGGTAAAAACCTTAGAGTTAGGTTTTGTTTATAGTGATGAATGTTTCGTGGTAAATGAAATTGGATGTATCTGGGTGTTATGTTGCATGATTTGTGTTCGTTGCATTTGGTGTGTTCGTACTTGATGTTTGTTAATTGGTGTGGTTGTTGTGAATTATGGTTTGAATGTGAAAGTATGTTTGAATTTGTTCCTGTGGAATTTGAAAACCATTAGAGTAAACGAGTATTAAAATTGGGGAATCTTTTAATACCTCGGTTTACTTAATGTGTATTTGAGAAATGTTTAAGTTAACTGGGCGTTGAGAATGGGAATCTCTTAATGTCTCGGTTACTTAACTATCGTTTTTTGAAAATCGTTTCGGTAAATGAGTATTAAGAATGGGGAATCTCTTAATGACTCGTTTACTGAATGTTTTGCGAGAAAAACCGTTTAAGTCAAAAGTATATTAAGAATGGGGAATCTCTTAATATGACTGTTTGCTTAACGTTTTGTTTGAAAATCATTAAGTTAAATCGGTATTAAGAACGGGGAATCTCTTAATGACTTATTTAATTAATGTTGTTTGAAAGTCGTTTAAGTTAAATGGGTATTAAAAATGGGGAATCTTTTAATATCTGCATTTGCTTAACGATTGTTGTGAATGGAGTCTGTGTATGCTCATGCATTTCATTTGGTAAATTGTGTCGACCCGTGATAGGTGACACCTTGGTAAACTGTACGGACCCGTGATAGGTTGTACGTTTGCGATTTACATTTAGTAAATCGTGTTGACCCGTGATAGGTGACACCATGGTAACTGTACTGACCCGTCATAGGTGGTACATTTACGATTTACGTTTTTGGTGAATTGTCTGACCCGTGATAGGTGGCACCTAGGTAAACAGTACTGGTCTGTGATAGGCGGTACGTTTACGATTCCCATTTTTTCTTTTAGTAATCGTATTTGACCCGTGATAGGTGACACCTCGGTAAACTGTACTGTGCCGTGATAGGTGGTACGTTTATGATTTACGCATTTAGTAAATCGTGCTGACCCGTGATAGGTGCACCTCGGTAATTGGTATTTTGGCCTGCGATAGGCGGTACAATTATGAATTACGGCCATTTTCGAGGAGGGTTTTGGTTTGGAATTCCGAGTCCATGCATTTTGGCATATACGCATTGCATTAGGGTGCCTGGCACGCGAGTCAGGTTGATTTGAGTCCTTTATGATTGAGTGATTCGAATTTTGATTTGTCGTGATAACTGAGATGAAGGTGTTAAGTGTTATGTGTGTTTATTGTGTGTGAGTATTGATGTTAACTGTTATTTTTCTGGTTAATTGCTATGTTTAACTGTTATTGCATTCTGGTTGGTGACCATTTACACTATTGTGGAAATCTGGGCTTTGCCCTCAGATGAGAGTCAGGACGGCCCTACTGGTTCGTACCCTACGGACAGGCATGGAGACGGGAACGCTTGACTGCGGTTGTGTTACCAATCTCACGGGGCGCGTGGAGATTAATAGGTGTATAGCTTTTTGGTAGGATGATCAGATTAGAATGATGTATAGGACTAGGGTCCTTCTTTTTGGTTGGATTATTTTAGTTCCCTAAAACTGTACTTATACAAATATTATCAGTTTGATATCATCTTTGAATGGGTTCCATGTACCAATGATGTTTATGTAAAAATGTCATTGGATTTATAATTGGAGAAACTTTTCCGCTGCGTAAATTATAATGACTCAATTATTTATCCAAAAGCATTTCGTGATTTAATTCTTTATTCGTGTTTAATTACTTTAAAAAAATATACCCTCGCTTTGAAAACGGGGTGTTACATCCAACTAGGGTTTTTAACCAATCTTGTGTAGCCAATAAGTTCATTTGTGTCATTGGATTAACATTTAGGTCATTTTCATCCTCCCTAGGCTTATTCTAGTCCAATTAGGGTTTTTAACCAATCTTGTGCATCCAATAGGTGTGTTTGTGTCATTTGATTAACATTTAGATCATTTTCGTCACCCTAGGCTTATTCTTTTCCAATTAGGGTTTTTAACAAATCTTGTGCATCCAATAAGTGTGTTTGTGTCATGGATTAACATTTAGGTCACTTACGTCCTCCCTAGCCTTATTATTGTCCAATTAAGGTTTTTAACCAATCTTGTGCATCCAATAGGTGTGTTTGTGTCATTGGATTAACATTTAGGTCATTTTCATCCTCCCTAAGCTTATTCTAGTCCAATTAGGGTTTTTAACCAATCTTGTGCATCCAATAAGTTCATTTGTGTCATTTGATTTATATTAGGTCATTTTCATCCTTCTAAGGCTTATTTTAGACCAATTAGGGTTTTTAATCAATCTTGTGCATCCAATAGGTTTGTTTGTGTCATTGGATTTACTTTTGGGTCATTTTTGTCCACAATAGCCTTATTCTTGTCCAATTAGGGTTTTTAACCAATTGTGTATCCAATAGGCGTGTTTGTGTCATTGGATTAACATTTAGGTCATTTTCATCTTCCCTAAGCTTATTCTAGTCCAATTAGGGTTTTTTTACCAGTCATGTGCATCCAATATGTGTGTTTGTGTCATTGGATTAACTTTTAGGTCTTATTTTGTACTCCCTAGGCTTATTCTTGTCCAATAAGGATTTTAACCAATCTTGTGAATCCACTAGGTGTGTTTGTGTCATTGGATTAACATTTAGGTCATTTTCTTCCTCCCTAGTGTTATTCTAGTCAAATTAGGGGTTTTAACCAATCATGTGCATCCAATAAGTGTGTTTGTATCATTGGATTATCTTTTAGGTCCTTTTGGTCCTCCCTAAGCTTATTCTTGTCCAATTAGGGTTTTCAACCAATCTTGTGCATCAAATAGGTGTGTTTGTGTCATTCGATTAACATTTAGCTCATTTTCATCCTCCAAAGGCTTATTCTAGTCCAATTAGGGTTTTTAACCAATCTTGTGTTTCCAATATTTTTGTTTGTGTCATTGGATGAACTTTTATGTCATTTTCGTCCTCCTGGGCTTATTCATGTCCAATTAGGGTTTTTAACCTATCCAATGCATCCAGTAGGTGTGTTTGTGTCATTGGATTAATATATAGGTCTATTTCATCCTCTCTAAGCTTATTCTAGTCCAATTAGGGATTTTAACCAATCTTATGCTTCCAATAAGTTCATTTGTGTCATTGGATTAACATTAAGGTCAGTTAAATCCTCCCTAGGCTTATTCTAGTCCAATTAGGGTTTTTAACTAATCTTGTGCATCCAATAAGTTCGTTTGTATCACTGGATTAACATTTAGGTCATTTTCGTCCTCCCTCGGCTAATTGTAGTCCAATTAGGGCTTTTAACCAATCTTGTGCATACAATAGGTGTGTTTGGGTCATAGGATTAATATTTAGGTCATTTTCAACCTACCTAGGCTTGTTCTAGTTGAATTAGGGTTTTTAACCAATCTTGTGCATCCAATAGGTGTGTTTGTGTAATTGGATTAACAGTTAGGTCATTTTCATTCTCCCTAGGCTTTTTAACCAATCTTGTGCATCCAATAGGTGAGTTTGTGTCATTTGATTAACATTTAAGCCATTTTCGTCCTCCATAGGCTTATTCTAGTCCAATTAGTGGATTTAATCAATCTTGTGCAACCAATAAGTTCATTTGTGTCATTGGATTAACTTTTTGGTCATTTTCATCATCCCTAGGATTATTCTTGTCGAATTAGGGTTTTTAACTAATCTTGTGCATCCAACAGGTGTCTTTTTGTCATTGGATTATTATTTTACTAATTTTTTTCCTCCCTAGGCTTATTTTAGTCCAATTAGGGTTTTTAACCAAACTTGTGTATCCAATAGGTATGTTTGTGTCATTGATTTAACATTTCGGTCATTTTCATCCTCCCTAGGCTAATTCTAGTCCAATTATGGGTTTTAACCAATCTTGTGCATCCAATAAGTTCATTTGTGTCATTTTATTAATTTTTTAGGTCATTTTCATACTCACTAGACTTTTTCTTGTCCAATTAGGGTTTTTATCCAATCTTTTGCATCCAATAGGTGTGTTTGTCTGATTGGATTAACACTTAGGTCATTTTAATCCTCCCTAAGCTTATTCTAGTCCAATTAGGATTTTTAACCAATCTTGATCATCCAATAAGTTCATTTTTGTCATTGGATTAACTTTTAGGTCATTTTCGTCCTCCTTATGCTTATTATTTTTGAATTAGGGGTTTTAACCAATCTTGTGCATCCAATAGGTGTGTTTTTGTCATTGGATTAACATTTACGTCATTTGTAACACATGGGCTTCCCTGATCATGTTTTTGATTTAATTCCCAAACAAACAAAACATATGAATTATTTGATTGATCTAATGATTTGAATTGAGAAACATTTCAGGCAAACAAGCAAACACTATACACTTGGAACAAAAGCTTGGAACTCAAAGAATCAACCAAAATTGCAGGATGTGCTTGAGAAAGATGCAAATATGTATAGTGTGATTTAAGTGGTTATAGTAGTTATTTTAGTAGACTAATCACTATGGTTTCATAGTTAAGTATTTGCCAAAGAAAGTAAATCAATCAACTGATAAGTCAATTGATGAATCAATTGGGCAATCGATTGTCTGACTCAAAACAAAGTTTTTACTAAGTAAATCGATTGGGAAATCGATTACTTAAAAGCTTTTGTGAAATCTGATTTTCTGGGTTTAATCCAATCAATTGGACAATCGATTGGACATCAATTGAGTAATCGATTTTGTGATTCACAGAACCAACCACTTACTTAATCAAACGATTGGCAAAATCGATTGTGAAAAAAAATTTCATCTGGAATGTGTTCTGTGATCAACAAAATCGACTGGACAATCAATTGAATTATGTTTCTTAAACTGCAAGTTTTGTGGCAATCGATTGAAAGAATGAACTGGTTAATCATTTATCAGAAACATGGTGCATAATCGATTGGCTGAACTTACTGGTTAACCAAAACAGCTGAACTACTGTAACAAGAAAAATGATAATCGATTGGGCAATCGATTAAGCTGGTTTTAAAACTTTTATAAAATCAATTGAGCAATCGATTGAATTGATGTTTTTTGAATATATATAAGCGATTCAATCACATTTTAAAATATAATACACTACACTTGAAACATTATTCATTACACGTTTTCACAATACAGAAACCAGGAAAAACACTTTGAAAGAAATAATTGTTACCACCCACAAAATACTCATTGGCAAATCCTTTTTGTGTGAAATTCATATTGTGATTGAGTCATCATCATTTTCCTCTTATTATCTTTTCTGGCAAAACAATCTGTAAAGAAAGTTCTGGAAATCCAGTAGTGTAAACTGGTGACTATCTTTGTTGGCGCGTGTGTTCACCAAGAAGAAGTCTCATCTTGATCTCGTGAGAGTTTGGCGAGTAACTCTAGGGATAAGGTGGCATTGCAATAGAAGAGAGTGAGTTGGATAGATAAGCCATGTGTGTGAGCTGGAAAATCTGTAAAATGTACTCAAGTCGATTCTATTGGAAAGGCTGAAATCTGGTTTAGATTTCAGGACTGGATGTAGGCTATCAAACAGATAGACGAACCAGTATAAATCCTGGTGCACGATTTTCTTATCTTTTTCTCTTTATTTTGATATTGCTTGAATGCTTATTCTTGAATGTTTGTATCTGTGAATTTCTGTCTTGATTAATATTCTGATAAGCATTGTATCTGTACTCTTATATTGATAATTCATGCAATTGTGAATCTTTGTTCCTGAATAAATTATGCAACCGATCATTGTTAATCTGATTAATAATCTGTAGAATTAGTAAAGACATTTCTCATATATTTTTTTTAACAAATAGAGGCCATAATTTCCTACAATTGGTATTAGAGCCTGATCTTTTAGAGTAACTCTCATAAAAGAAAATGACCTCTGTAGAATTTCTGGGAGAAGGTGCATCCTTGGCCAGGCCCCCTACATTTAATGGGGCTGCCTACATGTATTGGAAATAGAGGATGTTAATTTTTCTTGAAGCATGTAGTCTTGATATTCTAGAAGCAGTAATAGATGGTCCCTATGTGCCAACCATAGCTGGCACAGGTGATTCATCAATCCCAAAACCCAGATCAAATTGGTCTGAGGATGACAAGAAAAGGTTGGATACAATGCTAAGGCTAAAAACATTATTACCTCTGCTTTAAGCGCTGACGAATATTTAGGGTGTCTAACTGCAAAATTGCCAAGGAGATGTGGGACACATTGCAACAAACGCATGAAGGAACAACATATGTAAAAGGGCCCGAATCAACACGCTAATGCATGAGTATGAGATGTTCAACATGAAGAAAGAGGAGTCCGTTAATGATATGCAGACAAGATTTACTCACATAGTTAATAATCTAAATGCTCTTGGTAAGGTGATTGACAATGAGCAGCAAGTCAACAAAGTGATGAGGTGCTTAACCAGAGAGTGACAGCCAAAGATCACTGCCATAGCAGAATCAGAAGACCTTGTTAGCATGTCAATTGCCACACTATTTGGAAAAACTAAGAGAGCATGAGATGGAACTACATAGACTGAGTGAGGCTGAACAGACTGACAGAAAAGAAAGGGTTGTCTTTAAAAGCCCAAGCACATCAAACAAAGTCCGAACAAGAGATTTGCACTGACGATTCAAATAGTGAGACCGATGAAGATTCAGAAATTGGATTACTTGTCAGAAAATTCAAAAAGTTTCTGAAAAAGAAGGATAGCAAATCAAGAAATCAGGACATATAAAATTTGAGCGCTTCAATTGCAAAACAGAAATAAGACTGCAAAAGCTAAAGGCAATCAACCACCTCCTAAGACCAGAAAAGCCTACATAGCCTGGAATGATAATGATGAAGAGTCCTCTGCATCTTCAGAAGAAGAAGAAACTAACCTTTTTCTAATGGCCAACACATATTCAGATTCTGATAGTGAGGTACTTCTAAATCCAATCCTTCTTATGATGAATTACATGACGCATTTAATGAACTACATGATGAATATGTTAATGTAATCAAACAGTTAATTAGCACTAAGAAACTATTAGAAGAAAAGTGCATGCTTTTATGAAGAGATTAATCTGAAACATGAGTCTCTTTAAAGACACAAATGAAAATTTGAAAAAGGAAACTTATGCACTGAAATGTGATTTTAGAAAAGTTCAATAGTGGTAAAAACAATTTAGATATGCTTCTTTGAAACCAAAGAAATCTAAATGAAAAATCTGGACTTGGTTATAGACAAAACAGGAATGTTAAAAAAGAATCAGAAGTTGTTAGATCTAAGCATATGCATAATATCTTCACTAAACCAAATCAGAATTCAACCTCTGCTGTTTCATGTCACTTTTGCTGTAAAAAGGGTCATATTGTTTTAATTGTAAACTGAAAAAACTGGCTAACAAAGGATGGAAACAGATTTGGAAAAGTAAAGACACCAAATGTTTTGAAACTAACCCTCCATAGAACCCAATCTGAATTGGGTACCTAAAACCAAAATTTAAATTACATTTTGCAGATATGCTTGACATCCAGGACTCATTCATGGTTATCTAGATAGTGGATGTTCCAAGCATATGACTGGAGACAAGTCAAAGTTCTTGTCTCTAAACTTAAAAGATGGAGGATATGTTAAAATACGGTGACAATAACAAAGTAAGATACTCGGTATTGGAGACATAGGAAACGAATCGACTACGGTGATCAAAGAAGTTCTTTATGTAAGGGATCTAAAACACAATTTGATTAGTATAAGTCAACTCTGTGATAAGGGATTCCATGTATGCTTTACATCTCAGTCTTGTAATAATTGAGCACAAGGAGAATAAAGACATAAAGTTGATAGGTAACAGGGTCAATAACATATACATGCTTGATTTTAATGCTTTGCCTGATAGTACTGTCTGTTGTTTATTATCCAATTCTGATGAAAACTGGTTATGGCATAAGAGAGTAGCTCATATACATATAGATCACATGAACAAACTAATAAGGTTTTACAATTAATTACATATGGACCTGTTTGGTCCATCTCAAGTTAGAAGCTTTGGAGGAAACTTGTATGGTTATGTGTTAGTAGATGATTACTCTAGGTATTACTTGGACATTTTTTCTGACTCACAAGAGTGAGGCCTTCTCTATTTTCAAAAGATTTTCAAATTTAGTTCAAAATGAGAAAAACCAGAAATAATCTCCATCAAGAGTGATCATGGTGGAGAATTCCCAAAATGATTCCTTTAATACCTACTGTGAACAAAACGGAATTCACCATATATACTCAGCCCTAGAACTCCACAACAAAATGGAGTTGTAGAAAGGAAGAATAGGTCTTTAGAGGAACTAGCTAGAACTATGATTAAAGACTCAAATCTTCCTAAGTATTTCTGGGCTGATGCTATAAACACAGCCACACATGTAGTTAATAGAGTTCTAATAAGGCCAATACTTAGAAAAACTCCCTATGAGTTATACAAGGGTAGAAAACCAAACGTCTCTTACTTTAGGGTCTTTGGATGCAAGTGCTTTGTATTAAAACAATGGCAAAGAACATCTAGGAAAGTTTGATCCTAAGGCAGATGAGGGTATTTTTCTAGGTTATTCACAATCTAGTAAGGCCTATAGAAATGTTTGCTGAAAACTTGAACAGCACTCCTCCTATAGTTGGTGATTCTTTTGGATGAAATTGTAGAATCTGAACCAATAGAACCTGATGAAACAGTACCTCCAAACAACATTGATTGTATAGAACCTATTAGGGAAGATGACTTGCCTAAGGAATGGAGATTCAACAAAAAACCATCCTATTGACAACATCATAGGAGAGATTTCAAAAGAAGTTTCAACTAGAAAAATCCCTCAGACAATTTTGTAACTTTACAGCCTTTGTATCTCAAGTAGAACCCAAAAACATAAAGGAAGCTCTTATGGACCATGACTGGATAGTTGCCATGCAAGAAGAGCTCAATCAGTTTGAGAGAAACAAAGTGTGGATTCTAGTCCCTAAACCAGAAGACAAACATGTCATAGGAACTAGATGGGTGTTTAGAAACAAAATGGATGAGAATGGGGTAATAACTAGGAATAAAGCTAGGCTAGTGGCTAAAGGTTACAACCAAGAGGAGGGCATTGAATATGATAAAACCTATGCCCCTGTAGCTATATTAGAAGCCATTAGAATCCTGTTGGCTTATGCATGTATAATGGACTTTAAACTATATCAAATGGGTGTAAAAAGTGCCTTTCTAAATGGAGACATCCAAGAGGAAGTCTTTGTTAGTCAAACACCTGGATTTGAAGATCCTATGTTTCCAAACCATGTGTTTTAAACTACAAAAGCCCTCTATGGTTTGAAACAAGCTCCAAGAGCTTGGTATGAAAACCTCAGCAATTTCCTCATACAAGAAATTTTTTTAAGAGGAAATGTAGATAAGACACTTTTTATAAAAAGACAAGGAAAAGACATTCTATTGGTCCAAATTTATGTTGATGACATAATCTTTGGTTCAACAAACAATAAGCTTTGTAAAGAATTTGAAAAATACAATGAAAGGAAGATTTGAAATGTCCATGATGGGGAGAATTAACTTACTTCTTGGGATTTCAAATCAAACAAAGCAAGAATGCATTTTCCCTAAGTCAAACCAAATACTGTAATGATCTTTTAAAGAAGTTTGGCTTTGATAAGTTTAAATCCATTGATACACCTGTTGATTATTATGACCTCGAAATAATCAGAATATATCAGTCTTTAACAAATTAAAGCAATATAGAAAATCGAATACGTCTAGCATACAATTAAGATCGAACATACAATCATACGATGCAAGATTTATTCAGATTCATACACACAGCAGAATTATAATGCGGCATACAAGATTAACAATTAAAAGTAAAAGGATAAGGGATAGAATGCACCAAGGTTTATCCTGGTTCAGTTGTCAATAAGACAACCTACATCCAGTCCTGACAATCCAACTGGATTCAGCTTTTTCTCCAATAAAAGAATTGTGACTTGTTTACAGATTGTCCAGTTTCCTCGAAACCTATCTATCAACACAATCTCGTTCCTATTGCTAACCCCTTGATCCTTGCAGTCACTCGGCAGACTCACACAAAATCAAGTACGTCTCCTTCTTGATGAGGCCTCTCACCCAAGAAGATCGCCACCAGTTTCTAGCTGGATTTTCGCAGTCGTTTCTTTACAAAGTATTTATTACAAACAAAATAAAAGAAGTACAAAAAGTGTTCTTCAATCTTGATCAATGTATCTCACACGAATCTGGTTATTCAATGATTGTTTATGAGAACATTGTCTTTTCTCTCAAGAATACTTTTTCAGCTCTCTCAATGATTATGGATAATCTTTTTGGTCTTGATCTGAAAAAGCAATATCAGAATGTTAACAATGTGTTCTTAAGAGTTTTTTCAGTGTTCTGAAGTGTATTCAAGATGTTTTTTCATTGTGTTATTAGAGAATGATTGAAAACAATTTATATAGTTTATGAAAAACAACTAATAAATCGATTTACCAATCGATTCATTAAAGTTATAAAACAGGCCTAATCGATTTGCCAATCGATTATCGCGGGTCTTGTTTTTCTTGAATCTTGAAACTACATAAACCAATCGATTTCCCAATCGATTCTTTTAAAACTCTTTTCAGTAAATTATGTTCAGACTTATATGAATCGATTGCATAATCGATGTCAGGTGTTTTGTTCCAATAAAAATCACACCAATCGATTACGTAATCGATTTACTAAATCTCATAATCGATTTACAAATACACAGAATCGATTTGGCCACAAACTGAAAGTTCACTGTGATTTCAAAATGTTTCTTTCAATCGATTTGCCAATTGATTGGGTTTAAAACAATGACTTAGCTATTTTCATGTTAATCGAGGTGCCAATCGATTTGGTAGTATTTGCCTGAAAAGTTCTTACCAATGTTTAGTTCAATCGATTTCCCAATCGATTGAAACCAAACTTAACATGATTGAAATTCTCACAATAGATTGTCCAATCGATTGTGTTTGTCACAGGTCAAGTTAGTTTTCAAATAATTGTCTAAGCAATCGATTTGCCAATCGATTATCCTAGAAAATAGATTGTCTTTGTGACTTGCCCAATCGATTTCCAATCGATTTGTTTCAATCAGTTTTACTTGTGATGTGTATAATCGATTTTGCCAATCGATTAGCCTGTAAAACAGGTTGCCACTGACTTGTGCAGTTTTTATTTCTAATTGTGCCAGTCGATTGCCTAATGGATTATACAACCACAAACAGTTATGTTTCCTTACAACCCTTTTTATTGAAATCGATTTCTCAATCGATTTACTCAGTGAATATTCAACTTTTGTTGATTTCTTGAGTTCCAAGCAATTTGTCTCAAGTGTGTAGGGTTGAGTTTGTTGTTCCTGAAATCTTGCTCAGTTAAAATGTTAGATTTATCATATGATATATGAACATTGTATGTTTGTTAATTATGTCAAAATTAGGATTAAGAGGACTAAAGTCCAACAACACCTATGAGTCAAGCTTGTCATTTAGATAGAGATGAGAAGGGAAAATCTATAGATGTGACAATGTTTAGAGGCATGATAGGATATTTTACTATACCTTACAGCTAGTAGACCAGACATTATGTTTAGTGTTTGCATGTGTGCTAGATATCAAGCAAATCCAAAAGAATCCCATATAAGTGCAGTCAAAAGGATTTTTAGATATCTTATAGGAACCAAAATCTAGGTTTGTGGTATCCTAAGGGATCTACTTGCACTCTAGTTGGTTATTCTGATTCTGATTTTGCTGGCTGCAAATTGGACAGAAAAAGTACATCTGGTACTTGCCAACTATTAGGGAACTCACTTGTATCTTGGCATAGTAAGAAAACAAAATAGTGTTGCACTTTCAACAGCTGAAGCTGAATATGTAGGTGCTGGAAGCTGTTGTGCACAAATTTTATGGATGCAACAACACCTTTCTGACTTTGGTGTTGATCTAGGTACTGTGCCTATCATGTGTGATAATACTAGTGCTATATAATATTACTAAAAATCATGTCATGCATTCTAGAACCAAACATATAGAGATTAATGCATCACTTTATTAGGGATCAATATCAACAGGTAATATCAAGCTTGAATATGTTAATACAGCTGATCAGTTGGCTGATATTTTCACCAAAGCCTTACCCAAGGACTGTTTCCTCTATATAGAATGAAACTTGGAATTATAGATCACAATGAAATCTGATCCCTGTGACACAATCCATTGAAACATCGATTATCCTGTGACTAGATAGAAAAACAAACATTACAAATTCGATTGCATAATCGATTTGTGACACACAGTGTCTTATTTGTCTAAGTCATAAAAACTATAATCGATTTCATAATCGATTTAGCAAATCTCAGATATCAAAAATGTTGGAGTATACATCAACTCAATCGATTGAGAAATCGATGGGAAGATTTTGAAAATCTCTTAAAGAATCGATTTGATAATCGATTTTTTGGTTCAGACATCCACAAATTTGAGAAGTTTTCCAACCTCAAACCCGAGCATCAATTTGGTAATCGATTGTATCAAATTATAAAACTCGAAGTCAAAATAAGTCGATTTGGAAATCGCTGCTGCTATGAGAAGATTTCTGAACTGATAAGGAATCGATTTATCAAACTGAAGGATCAATTACAAAATCGATTTATCAAACAAGACGACTGTTGGAGAAAAATTATAGCCGTTGGAGGTGGATGTAACGGATACATTTCATTTCACTCAAATAACGGTAACAAATTCGATTGGACAATCGATTGTGTGAACCCAGATGTGAAATAAAATCGATTGGGAAATCGATTCTAAACAGTTCTATATAATCCATAAATCAATTTCTCAACCCATTTTCACTGTCTGCTCACATTTTCTCTCCCAAACTCGAATTTTTCTGTGTCTTAATCTTTCTCAATCCTCTCAAACATCTTAAATTTTCCAAAATCTACAATGGCAAGAGTAAAGCAAACTGCAAAACCTCAATCATCCTCTTCTAAATCTGTTTCCCTAAATTCTTCTTCCACATCTAGTGGAAGAACACCCTCCCTCAACCTCCTTCACCTCCTGCTAAGAGAGTCTCAATACCTACTCATAAGGTATTAGCTAAAGACAAAGGGAAGGCTGTTGCAATAACTCAAGAAACAACAAAAAAGAGGAAAGTACCTCCATCTGAAAAACTCATGGGGGATGCCATGGAAAGGGGCAACCCAGAAAAAGAAGAAGGCTATATCTTTCCCCCAACCAAAGAAGGTTCAGCCTCCCAAAGGCAAACCTGTCGAATAAGTTGTTCTCCCTTCTTCTTTCTTAAAAAGGAAAATCCAAGAGGCGAGAACTCTGGATTTTACCTATTTTGATTCAAATGGTTTTACTTTCCAAAACCACTTGAGTTTCATGGATTAGTAGATTTCCTCTCCTGTTCTTTGGAAATCTACCCAAGGCTGATTAGAGCCTTCTACTCAACCTTCAAACTCACCAATACTGGATTCGAGACTGAAGTCAAAGGTAAAGAAAATCTCAATGACTTTTGAAGAATTCTCCAAACTGTCAGGATTACCATTCTTTGGAGAAGCTATTGATGGATAGAACAGATCCTGGATTCGACTGATGACGCTTGGGAATCATCAGTGGATAGGCATACGGCAATTCAGGAGCTGATGATGAAGGCTTTGTTGAAAAAGTATCCCTTCCAACCAGTCAGATGAAGGGTCCAACATCGTATGCTGATGTATGTGCTAACACGGATGTTAGTACCTCGATCAGGAAATCATGTCGTTGTACAGAGGCTAGATATTAAATCTGCTTTGGGGCTTGTACAAGGAGCTCAAGATGAGCTGGGCATGGATTGTGTTGATGAACATGGTTGAATCAGCACAAAGGAAAGCTGCTGCTCCCCTACCCCAGTTAATTACAAAGATTCTGAGACACTTCAAGGTATCATGTGTCAATGAAGAATCAAATTAAAACTACTCTAACCTTTGGTGAATCCATTGTAAATCAGATGCAATTGAAAAGGATCAATGGCATTTGGACAAGGATACAACCAAGTGCTGAACAAGCACAACCAAGTGTTGAACAACTGAGCCAGCTGAAGCACAATCTAAGCTTTTGGCTAAGTTGCTGGAACTGATGGAGTCTTAGGCTGCCCACAAATGCTAGGGTGGAAGCCTCTCTTAGGAAACTCCAAGCAACTTTGAACTCAGTAGTTCAAGATGTTGATGCCATCCAAGAACACTTGGGTCTCAAAATGTCTTTTGAAGACATTGTTGAAATTGGCAAGCAAGCCGCTGAAGAACCAAATCCTACCAATCTAGAAAGTACTGAACCTAATGGTGAGGAGACACTTGCTGAGGATAATACAGCAGTCTCTACCTATCCCATTGGTGATAATGAGGAGCAGTCCTAGTTTAGTTGATTAGGATTTCGTTTTCTTTGTTGCTGTGTAATATTTTTGTATATATATTATGATTTTTTTTGATTAATCACTCTCTCTTGTATTTCTTTTTGAATTCAATGACAAAAGGGGGAGATTGGTATCAAAATTTAACTTGTGATATTACATTGGGAGATTGGTATCAAAGTTTTAACTTGTGCTATTGATTATGTGATATTGCTCTGATTATGTGATATTGCTCTGATTGACTATTAACTTGTGATATCTGATAATGCACTCTGATACATAATATCTGATAATGTACCTTGATTGTTCTCTGATACCAAATTTTGTATAAGCTATAATACTCTGATTTTAATAAACTTGAATAGCAAGCTATGATATCAAAATCTGATACAAAAGTTGAATGAATGCGAACAGCTTGTGCATATGTTGTTGAAATGAATCATAAACTCTAAAATTCAGGGGAAGATTCTAAAATAATCTCAAGGTTAAAACTGTGTGTTTGTCATTAAATTAAAAAGGGGGAGTTTGAAAGACATGTGCTTCCCTGATCATGTTTTTGATTTAATTCCCAAACATACAATACATATGAATTATTTGATTGATCTAATGATTTGAATTGAGAAACATTTCAGGCAAACAAGCAAACACTATACACTTGGAACAAAAGCTTGGAACTCAAGGAATCAACCAAAATTGGAGGACGTGCTTCATAAAGATGCAAATATGTATAGTGTGATTAGTGGTTATAGTAGTTATTTTAGTAGACTAATCATTATGGTTCATACTTAAGTATTTGCCAAAGAAAGTAAATCAATCAACTGATAAGTCAATTGATGAATCAATTGGGCAATCGATTGTCTGACTTAGAACAAAGTTTTACTAAGTAAATCGATTGGGAAATCGATTACTTAAAAACTTTTAGTGAAATCTGAGTTCTAGGTTTAATCCAATCAATTGGACAATCGATTGGGACATCAATTGAGTAATCGATTTTGTGATTCACACAACCAACCACTTACTGAATCAATCGATTGGCAAATCGATTGTGAAAAAAAAATTTCATCTGGAATGTGTTCTGTGATCAACCAAATTGATTGGACAATCAATTGAATTAAGTTTCTTAAACTGCAAGTTTTGTGGCAATTGATTAGGTAATCGATTGAAAGAATGATCTGGTTAATCATTTATCAGAAACATGGTGCATAATCGATTTGGCTGAACTACTGGTTAACCAAAATAGCTGAACTACTGTAACAAGAAAAAACGATAATCGATTGGGCAATCGATTAAGCTGGTTTTAAACTTTTATAAAATCGATTGAGCAATCGATTGAACTGATGTGTTTCTGAATATATATAAGCTGATTCAATCACATTTTAAAAATATAATACACTACACTTGAAACAATTATTCATTACACGTTTTCACAATACAGAAACCAGGAAAAACACTTGAAAGAAATAATTGTTACCACACACAAAATACTCATTTGGCAAATTCTTTTTGTGTGAAATTCATATTGTGATTGAGTCATCATCATTTTTCCTCTTATTATCTTTTCTGTAAAAACAATCTGTAAAGAAAGTTCTGGAAATCCAGTAGTGTAAACTGGTGACTATCTTTGTTGGTGCGTGTGTTCATCAAGAAGAAGTCTCATCTTGATCTCGTGAGAGTTTGGCGAGTAACTCTAGGGATAAGGTGGCATTGTAATAGAAGCGAGTGAGTTGGATAGATAGGCCATGTGTCAGCTGGAAAATCTGTAAAACGTACTCAAGTCGATTCTATTGGAAAGGCTGAAGTCTGGTTTAGATTTCAGGATTGGATGTAGGCTATCAAACAGATAGCCGAACCAGTTATAAATCCTGGTGCACGATTTTCTTATCTTTTTTCTCTTTATTTTGATATTGCTTGAATGCTTATTCTTGAATGTTTGTATCTGTGAATTTCTGTCTAGATTAATATTCTAAATAAGCATTGTATCTGTACTCTTATATTGATAATTCATGCAATTGTGAATCTTTGTTCTTGAATAAATTTTGCAACCGATCATTGTTAATCTTGAATAATAATCTTGTAGAATTAGTAAAGACATTTCTCATATATTTTTTTAACAAATAGAGGCCATAATTTCCTACATCATTTACGTCCTCCCTAGGCTTATTCTTGTCCAAATATAGTTTTTAACCAATCTTGTGAATCCAAAAAGTTCATTTATGTCATTCGATTAACATTTAGGTCATTTTCTTCCTCCCTAGTCTTATTCTAGTCAAATTAGGATTTTTAACCAATCATGTGCATCCAATAGGTGTTTTTGTGTCATTGGATTATCTTTTAGGTCATTTTCGCCCTCCGTAAGGTTATTCTTGTCATATTAGGGTTAACCAATCTTGTGCGTCCAATAGGTGTTTTTGTGTCATTGATTAACATTTAGGTCATTTTCATCCTCCCAAGGCTTATTCTAGTCCAATTAGGGTTTTTAACCAATCTTATGCTTCCAATATGTTTGTTTGTGTCATTGGATTAACTTTTATGTCATTTTCGTCTTCCGTAGGCTTATTCTAGTCCAATGAGTGGATTTAATAAATCTTGTGCATCCAATAAGTTCATTTGTGTCATTGGATTAACTTTTAGGTCATTTTCATCATCCCCATGATTATTCTTGTCCAATTAGGGTTTTTATCCAATCTTGTGTGTCCAATAGGTGTGTTTGTGTGATTGGATTAACACTTAGGTCATTTTCATCCTCCCTAAGGTTATTCTAGTCCAATTTGGATTTTTAACCAATCTTGATCATCCAATAAGTTCATTTTTGTCATTGGATTAACTTTTAGGTCATTTTCGTCCTCCTTATGCTTATTCTTTTTCATTTAGGGTTTTTAACCAATCTTGTGCATCCAATAGGTGTGTTTGTATCATTGGATTAACATGTAGGTCATTTACATCCTCCCTAGGCTTATTCTTGTCCAGTTATGGTTTTTAACCAAACTTGTGCATCCAATAAGTTCATTTATGTCATTGGATTAACATTTAGGTCATTTTCTTCCTCCCTAGTCTTATTCTAGTCAAATTAAGGTTTTAACCAGTCATGTGCATCCAATAGGTGTGTTTGTGTCATTGGATTATCTTTTAAGTCGTTTTCTTCCTTCCTAAGCTTATTCTTGTCCAATTAGAGTTTTTAACCAATCTTGTGCCTCTAATAGGTGTGTCGGTGTCATTGGATTAACATTTAGGTCATTTTCTTCCTCTCGAGGCTTATTCTAGTCCAATTAGGATTTTTTAACCAATTGTTGTCCTTCCAATATGTTTGTTTGTGTCATTGGATTAACTTTTATGACATTTTCGTCCTCGTGAGGCTTATTTTTGTCCAATTAGGGTTTTTAACCAATCCAATGTATCCAGTAGGTGTGTTTGTGTCGTTCGATTAACATTTAGGTCAATTTCAACCTCCCTAGGCTTATTCTAGTCCAATTAGGGATTTTAACCAATCCTATGCATCCAATAGGTGAGTTTGTGTCATTGGATTAACATTTAAGTCATTTTCGTCTTCCAAATGCTAATTCTAGTCCAATTAGTGGATTTAATAAATCTTGTGCATCCAATAAGTTCATTTGTGTCACTGAATTAACTTTTATGTCATTTTCATCATCCCTAGGATTATTCTTGTCCAATTATGGTTTTTATCCAATCTTGTGCGTCCAATAGGTGTGTTTGTGTGATTGGATTAACACTTAGGTCATTTTCATCCTCCCTAAGGTTATTCTAGTCCAATTTGGATTTTTAACCAATCTTGATCATCCAATAAGTTCATTTTTGTCATTGGATTAACTTTTAGGTCATTTTCGTCCTCCTTATGCTTATTCTTTTTCAAATTGGGATTTTAATCAATCTTGTGCATCCAATAGGCGTGTTTGTGTTATTGGATTAACATGTAGGTCATTTACGTCCTCCCTAGCCTTATTCTTGTCCAGTTATGGTTTTTAACCAATCTTGTGCTTCATAAGTTCATTTACGTCATTGTATTATCATTTAGGTCATTTTCTTCCTCCCTAGTCTTATTCTTGTCAAATTACGGTTTTTAACCAGTCATGTGCATCCAATAGGTGTGTTTGTGTCATTGGATTAACTTTTAGGTCATTTTCGTCCTCCGAGGCTTATTCTTGTCCAATTAGGGTTTTTAACCAATCCAATGCATCTAGTAGGTGTGTTTTTGACATTGGATTAATATTTAGGTTAATTTCATCCACCCTAGGCTTATTCTAGTCCAATTAGGGATTTTAACAAATCTTATGCTTCCAATAAGTTCATTTGTGTCATTGGATTAACATTTAGGTCAGTTTAATCCTCCCTAGGCTTATTCTAGTCCAATTAGGGTTTTTAACCAATCTTGTGCATTCAATAAGTTCATTTGTGTCACTGGATTAACATTTATGATATTTTCGTCCTCCCTGGCTAATTCTAGTCCAATTAGGTTTTTAACCAATCTTGTGCGTACAATAGGTGTGTTTGTGTCATAGGATTAATATTTAGGTCATTTTCGACCTACATAGGCTTGGTATAATTGAGTTAGGGTTTTTAACTAATCTTGTGCATCCAATAGGTGTGTTTGTGTAATTCGATTAACATTTAGGTCATTTTCCTTCTCCCCTAGGGTTTGTGCGTCCAATAGGTGAGTTTGTGTCATTGGATTAACATTTAAGTCATTTTCATCCTTCATAGGCTAATTCTTCTTTAATTAGTGGATTTAATCATTCTTGTGCATCCAATAAGTTCATTTGTGTAATTGGATTAACTTTTTGGTCATTTTCATCATCCCTAGGATTATTCTTGTCAAATTAGGGTTTTTAACTAATCTTGTGCATCCAATAGGTGTCTTTTTGTCATTGGATTATCATTTAGCTAATTTTCGTCCTCCCTAGGCTTATTTTCGTCCAATTAGAATTTTTAACCAAACTTGTGTACCCAATAGGTATAATTGTGTCATTGACTTAACATTTCGGTCATTTTCATCCTCCCTAGGCTTATTCTAGTCCTATAATGCGTTTAAACCAATCTTGTGCATCCAATAAGTTCATTTGTGTCATTTGATTAATTTTTTAGGTCATTTTCATCATCACTAGACTTTTTCTTGTCCAATTAGGATATTTATCCAAACTTGTGCATCCAATAGGTGTGTTTGTGTGATTGTATTAACACTTAGGTCATTTTCATCCTCCCTAAGCCTATTCTAGTCCATTTTAGGGTTTTTTAACCAATCTTGATCATCCAATAAGATTCATTTTTGTATTGGATTAACTTTTTAGGTCATTTTCGTCCTCCTTAGGCTTATTCTTGTTTCAAATTAGGTTTTTTAACCAATCTTGTGCATCCAATAAGTGTGTTTGTGTCATTGGATTAACATTTTAGGTCATTTACGTCCTCCCTAGCCTTATTCTTGTCCAAATATAGTTTTTAACCAATCTTGTGCATCCAATAAGTTCATTTTATGTCATTGGATTAACATTTAGGTCATTTTCTTCCTCCCTAGTCTTATTCTAGTCAAATTAGGGTTTTTAATCAATCATTTGCATCCAATAGGTGTGTTTGTGTCATTGGATTATCTTTTAGGTCCTTTTCGTCCTCCCTAAGCTTATTCTTGTCCAGTTAGGGTTTTTAACCAATCTTGTGCATTAAATAGGTGTGTTTGTGTCATTGGATTAACATTTAGGTCATTTTCATCCTCCCAAGGCTTATTCTAGTCCAATTAGGGTTTTTAACCAATCTTGTGCTTCCAATATGTTTGTTTGTGTCATTGGATTAACCTTTATGTCATTTTTGTCCTCCCGAGGCTTATTCTTTTCCAATTAGGGTTTTTAACCTATCCAATGCATCCAATAGGTGTGTTTTTGTCATTGGATTAATATTTAGATCAATTTCATCCACCCTAGGCTTATTCTAGTCCAATTAGGGATTTTAACAAATCTTGTGCATCCAATAAGTTCGTTTGTGTCACTGGATTAACATTTAGGACATTTTCGTCCTCCCTGGGCTAATTCTAATCCAATTAGGGTTTTTAACCAATCTTGTGCATACAATAGGTGTGTTTGTGTCATAGGATTAATATTTAGGTCATTTTCAAACTACCTAGGCTTGTTATAATTGAATTAGGGTTTTTAACCAATCTTGTGCATCCAATAGGTGTGTTTGTGTAATTCGATTAACATTTAGGTCATTTTCATTCTCCCTAGGCTTTTTAACCAATCTTGTGCATCCAATAGGTGAGTTTGTGTCATTGGATTAACATTTAAGTCATTTTCATCCTCCATAGGCTAATTATAGTCAAATTAGTGGATTTAATCAATCTTGTGCATCCAATAAGTTCATTTTGGTGTCATTGGATTAACTTTTTCGTCATTTTCATCATCCTTAGGATTATTCTGTCGAATTAGGGTTTTTAACTAATCTTGTGCATCCAATAGGTGTCATTTTTATCATTGGATGAACATTAACTAAATTTTTCGGCTTATTTTAGTCCCAATTAGGGTTTTTAACCAAACTTGTGCATCCTATAGGTGTGTTTGTGTCATTGATAACATTTAGGTCATTTTCATCCTCCCTAGGCTTATTTTAAGTCCAATTATGGGTTTTAACCAATCTTGTGCATCCAATAAGTTCATTTGTTCATTTGATTAATTTTTTAGGTCATTTTCATCCTTCACTAGACTTTTTCTTGTCCAATTAGGTTTTTTATCCAATCTTGTGCATCCAATAGGTGTGTGTGTGTCATTGGATTAACACCTAGGTCATTTTCATCCTCCCTAAGGCTTTATTCTAGTCCAATTAGGGGTTTTAAACCAATCTTGATCATCCAATAAGTTTGTTTTTGTCATTGGATTAACTTTTATGTCATTTTCGTCCTCCTTGTTGGATTTTGATCCTTTGATCCTATTTTTGACATAATTACAATTCAACAATATTCATACTTAATATGATAATCTAATATTTCAAAGTTGAGCAGAAGTTCAGGAACACAATTCAATCACACACATCACACACACTTGTATCAAATTGCTTGGAACACAAGAAATCAACAAAAGTTGAATTCTGACTATGTAAATCGATTGGGAAATCGATTGCATAACAAGGGTGTAAGAAATTTTAAGTGTTTGTAAATGTACAATCGATTAGGCAATCGATTAGCTTAATTAAAAATGAAAACTGCACAAGTCAGTAGCCTCTGATTTGGAGAGTAATCGATTGGGCAATCGATTGAACATTTCACAAATCAAACCTGATGGTAAACAATCGATTGGTAAATCGATTGAATGAGTCACAGTGGCACTCAGTCCTGAGGGAATCGATTGGCAAATCGATTGACAAAGTATCATTTGAAAATGACCTCACCTGTGACAAATACAATCGATTGGACAATCAATGTAAACACTTTCAATTTTGATAAAGTTTGGTTGCAATCGATTGGGAAATCGATTGAACTAAACACCAGGTAAAACTTTTCAGGAACATGCTACAAAGCGATTGACAAGTCGATTGATATCAAATAGCTGAGTCACTGTTTTGAATTAAATCGATTGGCAAATCGATTGACATTAAAACTGAGTCACTGTTTGAATCCAATCGATTGACGAATCGATTGACATCAAAAAAACTGAGCCACTGTTTTGAAAACAATCGATTGGCAAATCGATTGAATTAAACTTTTTGAAAACACAGTGAACTCTGAGATTGTGACCAAATAGACTCTCTATGTTTATACATCGACTCTGAGACTTGGCAAATCGATTGAGTAATCGATTGAAGTTACTTTTATTAAAAGAGTTTCCCAGCAATCGATTAGGAAATCGATGTATACAAGTCTGGACATGTTCTACTTAAAAGTGGTTTTAAAGAATCGATTGGTAAATCGATTAGCTTGTATAGTTTCAAGATTAAAGAAAACCAAGACTCGCGATAATCGATTGGCAAATCGATTTAGCACTTTTTAACTTTAATAAATCGATTGAGGAATCGATTTAGTAGTTGGTTTTTCAGAAACTATATAAGATGTCTTTCAATCTTTATTCTAATAATTTTACATAACTTTTTCATATAATTCATAACTTTCATAATTTCTCATATGCTCTCAAACTGTTCATAACAACAAACTAACAACTTCATAATTGTGATTACAGATCTCAATACAGTTTGTTGACAATCTAAGAGAAATGATAATGTCTCAAGAACAATCCATGAATATCCAGATTTGTGAGGAGCAACATTCATAAAGATTGAAGACCTTTTGTTTTACATCTTTTATTCATTCTGTAATAAATTTTGAACCAAAACGACGTTGAAAATCCAGCTAGAAACTGGTGGCTACTTTCTTGGGTGAGAGGTCTCAACAAAGAAGAGCTTACTTTGATTTTGTGTTAGGCTGACGATTGTCTACAGGATCAAAGGGGTTGATAGAAAGCCAGCTAGAAATGGTGGCTACTTTCTTGGGTGAGAGTGTCAACAAGAAAGAGTCGCACTGTGATTCTGTGATAGGTTGACGAGTATCTACAAGGATCAGAGGGTATTCATAGGGAAGAGATCATCAAGATAGATAGGTTTCAGGGAGGAAACTGGACAATCTTGTAATTGATTCTTTCTTTTGAAGGAGAAGAAAATCTGAAATCCGATTGGATTTTCAGGACTGGACGTAGGTTGTTGAGGACAACGAACCAGGATAAATCTCTGTGTTTTTTCTCTAACTCTCTCTCTTTAATTTTCTATATTGCTAACTTTGTATGCCTCAAAATTTAAATTCCGCTGTGTACTTGATGCTGATTAATTTTGTAACGTAAACTGATATATTTTCTGTATTTTCGAGGTCATTGATACCAACACTCCTTAGGCTTATTCTTTTTCAATTATGGTTTTTAACCAATCTTGTGCATCCAATAGGTGTGTTTGTGTCATTGGATTAACATTTAGGTCATTTACGTCCTCCCTAGCCTTATTCTTGTCCAATATAGTTTTTAACCAATGTTGTGCATCCAATAAGTTCATTTATGTCATTGGATTAACATTTAGGTCATTTTTCTTCCTCACTAGTCTTATTCTAGTCAAATTAGGGTTTTTAACCAATCATTTGCATCCAATAGGTGTGTTTGTGTCATTTGATTATCTTTTAGGTCCTTTTGGTCCTCCTTAAGCTTATTCTTGTCCAATTAGGGTTTTTAACCAATGTTGTGCATCAAATTGGTGGGTTTGTGTCATCGGATTAACATTTAGGTCATTTCATCCTCCCTTGGCTTATTCTAGTCCAATTAGGATTTTAAACCAATCTTATGCATCAAATAGGTGAGTTTGTGTCATTGGATTAACATTTTAGTCATTTTCGTCTTCCATAGGCTTATTCTAGTCCAATTAGTGGATTTAATCAATCTTGTGCATTCAATAAGTTCATTTGTGTCATTGGATTAACTTTTAGGTCATTTTCATCATCCTAGGATTATTCTTTGTCTGCTTCATCTCTCTGCTTCTGCAATTGTTATTTGTTACTGTCTACATTCAATCTACTTCAATCTACGATTATGGCACGAGTAAAACAAATCCAGGCACACACTCCTTCACCTTCATCTTCTTCAACCAGTGAAACCCCTTCACACCACCCACTTTAACCAAATGAGTACCCATTCCCACACATAAGATTCTTGCCAAAGACAAAGCCAAGGCACCTGCTACTATTCAAGGGAAACCTAAAAAGAGAAAGGATCCCCCAACGGAAAAACTCATGGCTGATGCATGAAGGAAATCTCACAAAAGAGGAAGAAGAAACCAGTTTCTTCACCCCTCCCAAGAAATTCCTGCATCCAAGGAAAAAGATGCAGAACCCACCATACCATCAGATTTTCTGAAGAGAAAAATCCATGAGGGTCGAACTCTGGATTTTGCCTACTTTGATGCAGACGGTTTTACGTTTCAGAATCATCTGAGATTTCATGGTCTTGAAAGCTTTCTATCTTCTACTCTTGATAGTTATCCACTTTTGATGAGGGAATTTTTACTCTACATTCAAGTTGACTGAAGAAGGTTTTAAGGCTCAAGTCAAAGGAAAAAGGTTTTTTCTACCTTATCAGGATTGCCATTTCACGGAAAATCTATCGACGACAGTTCTGAAGCTGGTACGAATGACGAAGGATGGGAAGAATCGGTTGACAGGCACACTGCAGTCAAGGACCTGATGATTGATGGTTTTCTGGAAACCATTTCATTACCTATCGGTCAAATGAAGGTCCAACATCGTATGCTGATGTACACGCTGACTCAGATGCTTGTACCACATTCAGGTAACCATGCAGTAGTTCATAAGTTGGATATACTACTGTTATGGGTTTTATCAAAGGAGCTCAGGATGAGGTGGGCTTGGATTGTGCTAAGGCACATGCTGGAAGCTTCTCAGAGCAAGCTTATGCTGCCTTATCCACAGTTGATTACCAAGATTCTGAAACATTTCAAGGTTTCGTTTGTTAATGAAGAATCTGCAAAGACCACTCTAATTTTCGGAGAATCAATTGTAAACCAGATGCAATTGAAAAGGTTACATGGTATTTGGATAAGACCTCAGCCTACTGTTGAACCAGCACAACCTCAACCGCAACCTCAGCCTCAACCAGCTACTTAGACAGCCCCTCCTGAGTTTGTTGCAAAGATAATGGAATTCATAGAAGCTCAGATGGCACACAATGCCAAGATTCTAGAATCACAGTCCAGAATGGAAGCAAATTTGAGGACTCTCCAGGCATCCCTGAATTCGGTTGTTCAGGATGTTGATGCTATTCAAGCACACTTAGGCATCAAGCTGTCTTTTGAAGACATCGCAGACATCGGTCGTCAAGCAACAGAGGAACCTAACCCAACTCCCCTAGATCACCCTGAGACTCACGTTGAGGAGACACCTGCTGAGGTTAATACAGCGGTCTCTGCCTTTCCCGTAGATAATAGTGAGGACCAGCCTAGTTTAGGAGATTAGGAGTTTAGGATCTGTGTTGTTTTGTTATGACTTGATGTATTCACTTCATCTATATGTATAATGCATTAGAACGTTTATTCCATCTCTCTCTGGAATTCATTTGTTTGATATGCTCATTTATTGCTCTGATACACAATGTTTTATGATTTCAATCCCCAGTGCTTATGTTCATTAACATAGGGGGAGGAAATTTTTTTTCTGCCTTTTTGCCTTAACTGACAAAGGGGGAGAAAAATTATAACTTGCTTATGACTGCTGCTGCATAATTTTGATATACTCTGCTCTGATAAGAATGAATTATTAAAATTCTCTTGATTTTTGATAAATAGCATGTGTACTGTTATGCTAGATGCTCTGATACTCTGATTTTATGCTCTGATAATGGTACATATGATGCTATGAAATGTTGTTAATATTATGTCTTGAAATGCTCAACTCAAGTTAAAATTGAATGATTGTCACTTATGTAAAAAGGGGGAGATTGTTGGACTTTAGTCCTTTGAATCCTAATTTTGACATAATTAACAAACATACAATGTTCATACATCATATGATAAATCTAACATCTTAATTGAGCAAGATTTCAGGAACAACAACTCAACCCTACACACTTGACACAAATTGCTTGGAACTCAAGAAATCAAGAAAAGTTGAATATTCACTGAGTAAATCGATTGGGAAATCGATTTCATAAAAAGGGTTGTAAGGAATCTAACTGTTTGTGGTTGTATAATCGATTAGGCAATCGACTGGCATAATTAGAAATGAAAATTGCACAAGTCAGTGGCAACCTGTTTTACAGGCTAATCGATTGGCAAATCGATTGTACACATCACAAAGTAAAAACTGATTGAAACAAATCGATTGGGAAATCGATTGACAAGTCACAGTGAAGATCCAATTTCTAGGGTAATCGATTGGCAAATCGATTGCTTAGATAATATTTGAAAAATAACTTGACCTGTGACAAACACAATCGATTGGACAATCTATTGTGAGAATTTCAATCATGTTAAGTTTGGTTTTAATCGATTGGGAAATCGATTGAACTAAACATCTGGTAAGAACTTTTCAGGCAAATACTACCAAATCGATTGGCACTTCGATTAATATGAAAATAGCTAAGTCACTGACTTAAGCTCAATCGATTGGCAAATCGATTGAAAGAAACATTTTGAAATCACAGTGAACTTTAAGCTTGTGGCCAAATCGATTCTGTGTATTTGTAAATCGATTATGAGACTTAGTAAATCGATTAAGTAATCGATTGGTGTGATTTTTATTGAAACAAAACACCTGACATCGATTATGCAATCGATTCATATAAGTCTGAACATAATTTACTGAAAAGAGTTTTTAAAAGAATCGATTGGCAAATCGATTGGTTTATGTAGTTTCAAGATTCAAGAAAAACAAGACTCGCGATAATCGATTGGCAAATCGATTAGACCTGTTTTATAACTTTAATGAATCGATTGGTAAATCGATTGATTAGTTGTTTTTCAGAAACTATATAAACTGTTTTCAATCATTCTCTCATTAACACATGTAAACACTTGAAAAACATCTTGAATATACTTCAGAATACTGAAGAACTCTTAAGAACATATTGTTAACATTCTGATATTGCTTTTTCATATCAAAGCCAAAAAGATTATCCATAATCATTGAGAGAGCTGAAAAAGTATTCTTGAGAGAAAAGACAATGTTCTCATAAACAATCATTGAATAACCAGATTCGTGTGAGATACATTGATCAAGATTGAAGACACTTTTGTACTTCTTTTATTTTGCTTGTAATAAATTCTTTGTAAAGAAACGACTGCGAAAAATCCAGCTAGAAACTGGTGGCGATCTTCTTGGGTGAGAGGCCTCATCAAGAAGGAGCTTGACTTGATTTTGTGTGAGTCTGCTGAGTGACTGCAAGGATCAAGGGGTTAAGCAATAGGAAAGAGATTGTGTTAGATAGATAGGTTTCGAGGAAACTGGACAATCTGTAAACAAGTCACAATTCTTTCTATTGGAGAAAAAGCTGAAATCCAGTTGGATTGTCAGGACTGGATGTAGGTTGTCTCGTTGACAACTGAAACCAGGATAAACCTTGGTGCATTCTATCCCTTATCCTTTTACTTTTAATTGTTAATCTTGTATACCGCATTATAATTCCGCTGTGTGTATGAATCTGAATAAATCTTGCATCGTATGATTGTATGTTCGATCTTAATTGTATGCTAGACGTATTCGATTTTCTATATTGCTTTAATTTGTTAAAGACTGATATATTCTGATTATTTCGAGGTCATAATAATCAACAATTGGTATCAGAGCCTGACTTTTCGAGAGGTAAAACTCATAAAAGGAATATGGCCTCAACTGATTTTCTCGGAGAAGGCGCTTCACTCGCTAGACCCCCAGCATTCAATGGCACAACATATATGTACTGGAAACACAGGATGCTGATATTTCTGGAAGCCAATGGAATCGACATTCTTGACGCTGTTGAAAATGGACCATATATCCCCAAGATTGCTGGAACAAATGACTTGATGATCCCCAAGCCCAGAGCCGAATGGTCTGAGGACGATAAAAAGAAGGTAGGTTATAATGCTAAAGCTAAGAACATTATAACATCTGCTTTGTGTGCAGAAGAATTCTTTAGGGTATCAAACTGTAAATCAGCAAAGGAAATGTGGGACATTCTTCAAGAAACACATGAAGGAACCACAGATGTGAAAAGAGCTCGCGTAAATACACTTATGCACGAATACGAATTGTTCAGCATGAAGAAAGATGAATCTATAAGTGATCTACAGACGAGGTTTACACACGTTATAAACAACCTTCATGCCCTGGGAAAACAGGTGGAGAATGAACAGCAGATCGGAAAGATCATGAGGTGTCTAACCAGAGAATGGCAGCCCAAAATAACTGCTATTGCTGAATCGAAAGATCTGGCAAAAATGACCACTGCAACACTATTTGGAAAGCTCAGGGAGCACGAAATGGAGTTGCATCGACTAGATGAGTCAGAACAAGAAAGCAGAAAAAAGAAAGGACTGTCTTTGAAAGCCCAAACGCATCAATCAAAACTGAACAAGAAAGTTGCTCAGATGAATCAAGCAGTGAGACTGATGAAGAGCCTGAGATTGGTTTGCTTGTCAAGAAATTTAAGAAATTTCTGAAGAAGAAAGACAACAAATTCAGAAAGCCATCAAGCTCTAAGACTAGTGACAACAAGACAATCACATGTTATGAATGTGGTAAAACTGGTCACATAAAGTCAGAATGTTACAAGTTGCAGAACAAAAATAGAGCTACAAAACCAAAAGGCAAGGAACCAGTCACCAAAACCAGAAAAGCTTATATTGCATGGAATGACAACGAAGAATCCTCTGCCTCTTCAGATGAAGAAGAAGCGAATCTGTGTCTCATGGCAAATACCGACTCAGAATCAGAAAATGAGGTTAGTTCACAATCTAATCCAACTTATGATGAGCTACAAGAAGCTTTCAATGAATTGCATGATGATTATGTGAATTCCATAAAACAGTTGTTAAGCACAAAGAAAATGCTTGAACAAATGAAAAATGACCATAAAGAAATTGAAAATTTATGTGAACAACTGAAAAAGGATTCACATGACAAATCTGCAAAATGCATTGAACTTGAGAATAATGTTGCATCATTAAAATCTGATTTATTGAAGTTTGCTAATAGTAAAGATAAACTGAATGTCATACTTAGCAATCAAAGACATGTTCATGAAAAATCTGGTTTAGGATATACACCAAATATGCATGTTAAAAGAAATAAAAATAGATATGGTATTGGTTATATGCAAACCAGAAATGTCAAACATGGTCAAAAATCTGCTATTTCTAAGAGTATGTATGACATCTTTACTAAACCAAACAAACATTCATCCTTTGATGGCAAATGTCATTTCTGTTGCAGAAAGGGACATTTTGTGTCAAATTGCAAATTTAAAAAATTAGCCAATAGAGGATGGAAGCAAGTTTGGATAGCAAAGAAATCTGTGTTTGACACTAACCATCCAGGACCCAATTTAAATTGGGGACCTAAAACAAAATTCTGATTGTTTGTTGCAGGTGTGCTTGACATCCACTAAGCATTCATGGTATTTAGATAGCGGATGCTCAAAGCACATGACAGGAGACAAATCCAAATTCTGTCCTTGACATTAAAGGAAGGAGGTTTTGTCAAATATGGTGACAACAATAGAGGAAAGATTATTGGAATTGGTGACATAGGCAATGAGTCAACTGCAGTAATCAAAAATGTTTTATATGTTGAAGGGCTAAAACACAACTTGCTGAGTATAAGCCAGCTATGTGATAAAGGCTTTCAGGTAAGTTTTTCATCACAATCTTGCATTATTGAGCATAAAGATGACAAACACATAAAGCTAGTTGGTGACAGAATTAATAACATTTATATGTTAGATTTTAATTCTTTGCCAAGTACTATATGCTGCTTGTTATCTAATTCAGATGAGACTTGGTTATGGCATAAACGTATAGCGCATATTCATATAGATCATTTGAATAGACTTGTTAGCAAACAGCTAGTTATAGGTCTCCCTAATAAGAGGTTTACTAAGGATAGACTGTGTGACTCATGTGAGAAAAGCAAACTGGTTAAGACTCCATTTCCCTCTATAGATTTGGTTAGAACAAATAGAGTTTTGCAGTTAGTTCACATGGACCTTTTTGGACCTGCCCAAGTTAAGAGTTTTGGAGGTAACCTTTATGGATATGTGTTGGTTGATGACTATTCAAGGTTCACATGGACATATTTTCTGGCACATAAGAGTGATACATTCTCAACTTTTAAGAAATTTGCTGCTTTGGTTCAAAATGAGAATGACCAGAAAATTGTATCAATTAAAAGTGATCATGGAGGTGAATTCCAAAATGATTCTTTTCAAACTTATTGTGAACAACATGGAATCAACCACATATATTCTGCCCCTAGGACACCACAGCAGAATGGGGTAGTGGAGAGGAAAAATAGATCCTTAGAAGAGTTAGCTAGGACTATGCTTAAGGACTCCAACCTACCTAAGTACTTTTGGGCAGATGCAATTAGTACAGCCACTCATGTTGTCAATAGAGTTCTCATTAGGCCCCTGCTTAGAAAAACACCCTATGAGCTTTACAAGGGTAGAAAACCAAACCTTTCCTACTTTAGAATCTTTGGTTGTAAGTGCTTTGTGTTGAACAATGGCAAAGAACACCTAGGAAAGTTTGACCCTAAGGCAGATGAAGGTATTTTTCTAGGATACTCCCAAACTAGTAAGGCCTATAGAATCTACAACAAAAGAACAAAGACCATAGAAGAGTCAGTTCATGTAAAGTTTGATGAATTATTTTCAGAAAACTTGAACAAAACTCCTCCTGTGGTTGATGACTTTTTGGACGAAGTTGTAGAGTCTGAACCACTAGAACAACCTGTAGCTGACCCTCCAACTAGATCTGACTGTGTAGAACCTATAGAAACCAGTGCTTTACCTAAGGAATGGAAGTTCAACAGAAACCACCCCATAGACAACATTATAGGGGATATCTCTAAAGGTGTTGCAACTAGGAGGAAACCTTAGTCAGTTTTGTAACTTTACAGCCTTTGTATCTCAGATTGAACCTAAGAACATTAAGGAAGCCCTGTTAGATAGTGAGTGGATACTTGCTATGCAAGAGGAGTTAAACCAGTTTGAGAGAAACAAGGTGTGGAGTTTAGTACCTAGACCAGAGGGTAAGCACATCATAGGAACCAGATGGGTGTTCAGAAACAAGTTGGATGAGAATGGTGTGATAACCAGGAACAAAGCTAGACTAGTAGCCAAGGGTTATAGTCAAGAGGAGGGAATAGATTTTGATGAAACCTATGCCCCTGTAGCTAGATTAGAAGCCATAAGAATTTTATTGGCTTATGCTTGTATAATGGACTTTAATCTTTATCAAATGGATGTGAAAAGTGCCTTTCTCAATGGTGACCTTCAAGAGGAAGTTTTTGTTAGCCAAACACCTGGTTTTGAAAATCCTGATTTTCCTAATCATGTGTATAAGCTCTCTCAAAGGCCCTCTATGGGTTAAAACAAGCTCCAAGAGCTTGGTATGAGAAGCTCAGCAATTTCCTTATTCAACAAAACTTTTCAAGAGGAAATGTTGACAAGACCCTTTTCACAAAAACTACTGGAAATGATATCTTGCTTGTCCAAGTATATGTTGATGACATAATATTTGGATCTACAAATAATAAATTGTGCAAAGAATTTGAAAATTTGATGAAAGGTAAATTTGAAATGTCAATGATGGGTGAACTATCATATTTCTTGGGATTTCAAATTAACCAAAGCAAGCAAGGCATTTTCATTAGTCAATCTAAATACTGTTCTGATTTGATAAAGAAATTTTGTTTTGAAAATCTTAAGTCCATTGATACACCCATGAGTCAAGGAAATTACTTAGACCCAGATGAGAAAGGCAAACCTGTAGATGTTACTAGATTTCGTGGTATGATAGGATCTTTGCTCTACCTTACAGCAAGCCGACCAGACATCATGTTCAGTGTTTGTATGTGTGCAAGGTATCAATCAAATCCAAAGGAATCTCACTTCAGTGCAGTTAAGAGAATTTTCAGATATCTAGTAGGAACTAAGAGTCTCGGATTGTGGTATCCAAAGGGATCAACCTGTACTTTAGTTGGTTACTCAGATTCAGACTTTGCCGGATGTAAACTCGACAGGAAAAGTACTCAGGAACTTGTCATTTACTTGGAAACTCTCTTGTGTCATGGTTTAGTAAGAAACAGACAAGCATTGCTTTATCAACTGCTGAAGCTGAATACATTGCAGCTGGGAGCTGTTGTGCTCAGATACTTTGGATGAAACAGCACTTATTGGATTTTGGTGTTGACTTGGGAACAGTACCTATCATGTGTGATAACACAAGTGCAATAAGTATTACCAAGAATCCAGTGATGCACTCCAGGACCAAACACATTGAAGTAAGACATCATTTTATAAGGGATCACTTTCAAAATGGAATCATTAAGCTCGAATATGTTAACACAGCCGAACAGCTAGCTGACATCTTCACAAAAGCTTTACCAAGAGAAAGTTTTCTGCATATAAGGATGAAACTAGGGATCATTGATCCTAGTGAGGTATGATCTTTGATTCTTTCATAGGACACTTCTGGTGTGTGCAGTATTTTCCAGTTAAATCGATTTGGGAATCGATTACCAGCATGGTAAATGGTTTACAAAATCGATTTGGGAATCGATTGCTTTGGCCCCAGAATTCAAAGTTCAGAAAAAAAAAATTTAACTTGCCCGAGCGTCGATTGGGAAATCGACTAGTTCAGCTTTCAACGTTAAAACAATCGATTTGGACATCGATTAAGTAAATCTGGAAATCGACTTGGGAATCGATTTACAATATGACCGTTGTGACTAGCCGTTGTATGTAATAATTACTAAATCGATTGACATTACCAGCAACGGTAACCTAATCGATTCGATTTACGGTTAAGGGTTTAAATAGGAACAGTTATCAATCGATTTCTGCACTTCAGTTCTCCAGATTTCACTAATTTTCTTTGTCTGCTTCATCTCTCTGTTTCTGCAATTGTTATTTTGTTACTGTCTACATTCAATCTACTTCAATCTACGATTATGGCACGAGTTAAACAAACCCAGGCACGCACTCCTTCACCTTCATCATCTTCAACCAGTGAAACCCCTTCACCACCACCCACTTTAACCAAAAGAGTACCCATTCCCACACATAAGATTCTTGCCAAAGACAAAGGCAAGGCACCTGCTGCTATTCAAGAGAAACCTAAAAAGAGAAAGGAACCCCCAACGGAAAAACTCATGGCTGATGCCATGAAGGAAATCTCACAAAAGAGGAAGAAGAAACCAGTTTCTTCACCCCCTCCCAAGAAAGTTCCTGCATCCAAGGAAAAAGATGCAGAACCTTCCATACCATCAGATTTTCTGAAGAGAAAAATCCATGAGGGTCGGACTCTGGATTTTGCCTACTTTGATGCAGACGGTTTTACGTTTCAGAACCATCTGAGATTTCATGGTCTTGAGAGCTTTCTGTCTTCTACTCTTGATAGTTATCCACGATTGATAAGGGAATTTTACTCTACGTTCAAGCTGACTGAAGAAGGTTTTAAGGCTCAGGTCAAAGGGAAAAGGATTGCTATGTCCTTTGATGATTTTTCTACTTTATCAGGATTGCCATTTCACGGAAAATCTATCGACGGCAGTTCTGAAGCTGATACGGCTGACGAAGGATGGGAAGAATCGGTTGACAGGCATGCTGCAGTCAAGGACCTGATGATTGATGGTTTTGTGGAAACCATTTCATTACCTATCGGTCAAATGAAGGTCCAACATCGCATGCTGATGTACACGCTGACTCGGATGCTTGTACCACGTTCAGGTAACCATGCAGTAGTTCAGAAGTTGGATATACTACTGTTATGGGGTTTATCAAAGGAGCTCAGGATGAGCTGGGCATGGATTGTGCTAAGGCACATGCTGGAAGCTTCTCAGAGCAAGCTTATGCTGCCTTATCCACAGCTGATTACCAAGATTCTGAAACACTTCAAGGTTTCGTTTGTTAATGAAGAATCTGCAAAGACCACTCTAATTTTCAGGAGAATCAATTGTAAACCAGATGCAATTGAAAAGGTTACATGGTATTTGGATAAGACCTCAGCCTACTGTTGAACCAGCACAACCTCAACCACAACCTCAGCCTCAACCAGCTACTGAATCAGCCCCTCCTGAGTTTGTTGCAAAGATAATGGAATTCATAGAAGCTCAGATGGCACACAATGCCAAGATGCTAGAATCACAGTCCAGAATGGAAGCAAATTTGAGGACTCTCCAGGCATCCCTGAATTCAGTTGTTCAGGATGTGGATGCTATTCAAGCACACTTAGGCATCAAGCTGTCATTTGAAGACATCGCAGACATCGGTCGTCAAGCAACAGAGGAACCTAACCCAACTCCCCTAGATCACCCTGCGACTCACGTTGAGGAGACACCTGCTGAGGTTAATACAGCGGTCTCTGCCTCTCCCGTAGATAATAGTGAGGACCAGCCTAGTTTAGGAGATTAGGAGTTTAGGATCTGTGTTGTTTTGTTATGACTTGATGTATTCATTTCATCTATATCTATAATGCATTAGAACGTTTATTCCATCTCTCTCTGAATTCATTTGTCTGATATGCTCATTTATTGCTCTGATACACAATGTTTTATGATTTCAATCCCCAGTGCTTATGTTCATTAACATAGGGGGAGGAAATTTTTTTTTCTGCCTTTTTGCCTTAACTGACAAAGGGGGAGAAAAATTATAACTTGCTTTATAACTTGCTTATGACTGCTGCTGCATAATTTTGATATACTCTGCTCTGATAAGAATGAATTATTAAAATGCTCTGATTTTTGATAAATAGCATGTGTACTGTTATGCTAGGATGCTCTGATACTCTGATGTTATATGCTCTGATAATGGTACATATGATGCTATGAAATGTTGTTAATATTATGTCTTGAAATGCTCAACTCAAGTTAAAATTGTATGATTGTCACTTATGCAAAAAGGGGGAGATTGTTGGACTTTAGTCCTTTGAATCCTAATTTTGACATAATTAACAAACATACAATGTTCATCATACATCATATGATAAATCTAACATTTTAATTGAGCAAGATTTCAGGAACAACAACTCAACCCTACACACTTGAGACAAATTGCTTGGAACTCAAGAAATCAACAAAAGTTGAATATTCACTGAGTAAATCGATTGGGAAATCGATTTCATAAAAAGGGTTGTAAGGAATCTAACTGTTTGTGGTTGTATAATCGATTAGGCAATCGACTGGCATAATTAGAAATGAAAATTGCACAAGTCAGTGGCAACCTGTTTTACAGGCTAATCGATTGGCAAATCGATTATACACATCACAAAGTAAAAACTGATTGAAACAAATCGATTGGGAAATCGATTGGACAAGTCACAGTGACAATCCATTTTCTAGGGTAATCGATTGGCAATCGATTGCTTAGATAATATTTGAAAAATAACTTGACCTGTGACAAACACAATCGATTGGACAATCTATTGTGAGAATTTCAATCATGTTAAGTTTGGTTTCAATCGATTGGGAAATCGATTGAACTAAACATCTGGTAAGAACTTTTCAGGCAAATACTACCAAATCGATTGGCACTTCGATTAATATGAAAATAGCTAAGTCACTGACTTAAGCACAATCGATTGGCAAATCGATTGAAAGAAACATTTTGAAATCACAGTGAACTTTAAGCTTGTGGCCAAATCGATTATGTGTATTTGTAAATCGATTATGAGACTTAGTAAATCGATTAAGTAATCGATTGGTGTGATTTTTATTGAAACAAAACACCTGACATCGATTATGCAATCGATTCATATAAGTCTGCACATAATTTACTGAAAAGAGTTTTTAAAAGAATCGATTGGCAAATCGATTGGTTTATGTAGTTTCAAGATTCAAGAAAAACAAGACTCGCGATAATCGATTGGCAAATCGATTAGACCTGTTTTATAACTTTAATGAATCGATTGGTAAATCGATTGATTAGTTGTTTTTCAGAAACTATATAAAACTGTTTTCAATCATTCTCTCTTTAACACATGTAAACACTTGAAAAACATCTTGAATATACTTCAGAATACTGAAGAACTCTTAAGAACATATTGTTAACATTCTGATATTGCTTTTTCAGATCAAAGCCAAAAAGATTATCCATAATCATTGAGAGAGCTGAAAAAGTATTCTTGAGAGAAAAGACAATGTTCTCATAAACAATCATTGAATAACCAGATTCGTGTGAGATACATTGATCAAGATTGAAGACACTTTTTGTACTTCTTTTATTTTGCTTGTAATAAATTCTTTGTAAAGAAACGACTGCGAAAAATCCAGCTAGAAACTGGTGGCGATCTTCTTGGGTGAGAGGCCTCATCAAGAAGGAGCTTGACTTGATTTTGTGTGAGTCTGCTGAGTGACTGCAAGGATCAAGGGGTTATGCAATAGGAAAGAGATTGTGTTAGATAGATAGGTTTCGAGGAAACTGGACAATCTGTAAACAAGTCACAATTCTTTCTATTGGAGAAAAAGCTGAAATCCAGTTGGATTGTCAAGGACTGGATGTAGGTTGTCGTTGACAACTGAACCAGGATAAACCTTGGTGCATTCTATCCCTTATCCTTTTACTTTTAATTGTTAATCTTGTATGCCGCATTATAATTCCGCTGTGTGTATGAATCTGAATAAATCTTGCATCGTATGATTGTATGTTCGATCTTAATTGTATGCTAGACGTATTCGATTTTCTATATTGCTTTAATTTGTTAAAGACTGATATATTCTGATTATTTAGAGGTCATAATAATCAATAGAATAAACCTAGGGAGGACGAAAATGACCTAAATGTTAATCCAATGACACAAATGAACATATTGGATGCACAAGATTGGTTAAAAATGACCTAAATATTCGTCCTATGACACAAATGAACTTATTGGATGCACAAGATTGGTTAAAAACCCTAATTGGACAAGAATAAGCCTAGGGAGGACGAAAATGACCTAAATGTTAATCCAATGACACAAATGAACTTATTGCATGCACAAGATTGGTTAAAAACCCTAATTGGACAAGAATAAGTATAGGGAGGACGAAAATGACCTAAATGTTCATCCAATGACACAAACACACCTTTTGGATGCACAAGATTGGTTAAAAACCCTAATTGGACAAGAATAAGTCTAGGGAGGACGAAAATGACCTAAATGTTAATCCAATGACACAAATGAACATATTGGATGCACAAGATTGGTTAAAAACCCTAATTGGACAAGAATAAGCCTAGGGAGGACGAAAATGACCTAAATGTTCATCCAATGACACAAATGAACTTATTGGATGCACAAGATTGGTTAAAAACCCTAATTGGACAAGAATAAGCCTAGGGAGGACGAAAATGACCTAAATGTTAATCCAATGACACAAATGAACTTATTGGATGCACAAGATTGGTTAAAAACCCTAATTGGACAAGAATAAGTCTAGGGAGGACGAAAATGACCTAAATGTTCATCCAATGACACAAATGAACTATTGGATGCACAAGATTGGTTAAAAACCCTAATTGGACAAGAATAAGCCTAGGGAGGACGAAAATGACCTAAATGTTCATCCAATGACACAAATGAACTTATTGGATGCACAAGATTGGTTAAAAACCCTAATTGGACAAGAATAAGTATAGGGAGGACGAAAATGACCTAAATGTTCATCCAATGACACAAATGAACTTATTGGATGCACAAGATTGGTTAAAAACCCTAATTGGACTAGAATAAACCTAGGGAGGACGAAAATGACCTAAATGTTAATCCAATGACACAAAAATGAACTTATTGGATGCACAAGATTGGTTAAAAACCCTAATTGGACAAGAATAAGCCTAGGGAGGACGAAAATGACCTAAATGTTCATCCAATGACACACAAATGAACTTATTGGATGCACAAGATTGGTTAAAAACCCTAATTGGACAAGAATAAGCCTAGGGAGGACGAAAATGACCTAAATGTTCATCCAATGACACAAATGAACTATTGGATGCACAAGATTGGTTAAAAACCCTAATTGGACAAGAATAAGCCTAGGGAGGACGAAAATGACCTAAATGTTCATCCAATGACACAAATGAACTTATTGGATGCACAAGATTGGTTAAAAACCCTAATTGGACAAGAATAAGCCTAGGGAGGACGAAAATGACCTAAATGTTCATCCAATGACACAAATGAACTTATTGGATGCACAAGATTGGTTAAAAACCCTAATTGGACAAGAATAAGTATAGGGAGGACGAAAATGACCTAAATGTTCATCCAATGACACAAATGAACTTATTTGGATGCACAAGATTGGTTAAAAACCCTAATTGGACAAGAATAAGCCTAGGGAGGACGAAAAATGACCTAAATGTTCATCCAATGACACAAATGAACTATTGGATGCACAAGATTGGTTAAAAACCCTAATTGGACAAGAATAAGCCTAGGGAGGACGAAAATGACCTAAATGTTCATCCAATGACACAAATGAACTATTGGATGCACAAGATTGGTTAAAAACCCTAATTGGACAGAATAAACCTAGGGAGGACGAAAATGACCTAAATGTTAATCCAATGACACAAATGAACTATTGGATGCACAAGATTGGTTAAAAACCCTAATTGGACAAGAATAAGCCTAGGGAGGACGAAAATGACCTAAATGTTCATCCAATGACACAAAATGAACTTATTGGATGCACAAGATTGGTTAAAAACCCTAATTGGACAAGAATAAGCCTAGGGAGGACGAAAATGACCTAAATGTTCATCCAATGACACAAATGTTTATTGGATGCACAAGATTGGTTAAAAACCCTAATTGGACACTATAGGGAGGACAAAATGACGATAATTGGACATGAATAAACCTAGGGAGGACAAAAAATGACCACATGACCTATTGGAAATGACACAAATGACATTGGATGCACAAGATTGGTTGGTTAAAAACCTAATTGGACAAGAATAAGTCTAGGGAGGACGAAAATGACCCAATGACACAAATGAACTATTGGATGCACAAGATTGGTTAAAAACCCTAATTGGACAAGAATAAGCCTAGGGAGGACGAAAATGACCTAAATGTTCATCCAATGACACAAATGAACTTATTGATGCACAAGATTGGTTAAAAACCCTAATGGACAAGAATAAGCCTAGGGAGGACGAAAATGACCTAAATGTTAATCCAATGACACAAATGAACTTATTGGATGCACAAGATTGGTTAAAAACCCTAATTTGGACAAGAATAAGCCTAGGGAGGACGAAAATGACCTAAATGTTAATCCAATGACACAAATGAACTTATTGGATGCACAAGATTGGTTAAAAACCCTAATTGGACAAGAATAAGCTAGGGGAGGACGAAAATGACCTAAATGTTAATCCAATGACACAAATGAACTTATTGGGATGCACAAGATTGGTTAAAAACCCTAATTGGACAAGAATAAGCCTAGGGAGGACGAAAATGACCTAAATGTTCATCCAATGACACAAATGAACACAAATGACATGCACACATGATGGTTAAAAACCCTAATGGGACAAGAATAAGCCTAGGGAGGACGAAAATGACCTAAATGTTAATCCAATGACACAATGATGGATGCACAAGATTGGTTAAAAACCCTAATTGGACAAGAATAAGCCTAGGGAGGACGAAAATGACCTAAATGTTAATCCAATGACACAAATGAACTATTGGATGCACAAGATTGGTTTAAAAACCCTAATTGGACAAGAATAAGCCTAGGAGGACGAGGACGAAAATGACCTAAATGTTCATCCAAAAACCCTAACACAAATGAACATATTGGATGCACAAGATTGGTTAAAAACCCTAATTGGACAAGAATAAGCCTAGGGAGGACGAAAAATGACCTAAATGTTAATCCAATGACACAAATGAACTTATTGGATGCACAAGATTGGTTAAAAACCCTAATTGGACAAGAATAAGTCTAGGGAGGACGAAAATGACTAAATGTTAATCAATGACACAAAAAATGAACTATTGGATGCACAAGATTGGTTAAAAACCCTAATTGGACAAGAATAAGCCTAGGGAGATAAACCTAAATGTTCATCCAATGACACAAAATTGGACAAGAATAAAACCTAATTGGACGAAAAGCCTGAGGACCAAATGACCTAATCACAATGAATGACACAATGAACTTATTGGATGCACAAGATTGGTTAAAAAAACCCTAATTGGACAAGAATAAGCCTAGGGAGGACGAAAATGACCTAAATGTTAATCCAATGACACAAATGAACACCTATTGGATGCACAAGATTGGTTAAAAACCCTAATTGGACAAGAATAAGCTAGATTGGACGAAAATGACCTAAATGTTATCCAATGACACAAATGAACTTATTGGACACAAGATTGGTTAACCCTATTGGACATGCACAAGATTGGTAAATGTTAACCACAAAATTGGATGCACAAGATTGGTTAAGAATTGGACAAGAATAGGGGGAGGACGAAAATGACCTAAATGTTTAATCCAATGACACAAATGAACTTATTGGATGCACAAGATTGGTTAAAAAACCCTAATTGGACAAGAAATAAGTCTAGGGAGGACGAAAATGACCTAAATGTTAATCCAATGACACAAATGAACTTATTGGATGCACAAGATTGGTTAAAAACCCTAATTGGACAAGAATAAGCCTAGGGAGGACGAAAATGACCTAAATGTTAATCCAATGACACAAATGTACCAAACCCTGACACCTAAATTATTTGGATGCACAAGATTGGTTACCCCTAATTGGACAAGAATAAGCCTAGGGAGGACGAAAATGACCTAAATGTTAATCCAATGACACAAATGAACTTATTGGATGCACAAGATTGGTTAAAAAACCCTAATTGGACAAGAATAAAGCCTAGGGAGGACGAAAATGACCTAAATGTTCATCCAATGACACAAATGACACAAATGAACTTATTGGATGCACAAGATTGGTTAAAAACAAATGAACTTATTGGACAAGAATAAAAACCCTAGGGAGGACGAATGACCTAAATGTTCATCCAATGACACAAATGAACTTATTGGATGCACAAGATTGGTTAAAAACCCTAATTGGACAAGAATAAGCCTAGGGAGGACGAAAATGACCTAAATGTTCATCCAATGACAAATGACTTATTGGATGCACAAGATTGGTTAAAAACCTAATTGGACAAGAATAAGCCTAGGGAGGACGAAAATGACCTAAATGTTCAATCCAATGACACAAATGAACTTATTGGATGCACAAGATTGGTTAAAAACCCTAATTGGACAAGATGAAGCCTAGGTAACCGAGGACAATTGACCTAAATGTTATCCAATGACATTATTGGATGCACAAGATTGGTTAAAAACCCTAATTGGACAAGAATAAGCCTAGGGAGGACGAAAATGACCTAAATGTTCAATCCAATGACACAAATGAACTTATTGGATGCACAAGATTGGTTAAAAAACCCTAATTGGACAAGAATAAGCCTAGGGAGGACGAAAATGACCTAAATGTTAATCCAATGACACAAATGAACATTATTGGATGCACAAGATTGGTTAAAAACCCTAATTGGACAAGAATAAGCCTAGGGAGGACGAAAATGACCTAAATGTTCATCCAATGACACAAATGAACTTATTGGATGCACAAGATTGGTTAAAAACCCTAATTGGACAAGAATAAGTCTAGGGAGGACCTAAATGTTCATCCAATGACACAAATGAACTTATTTGGATGCACAAGATTGGTTAAAAACCCTCCAATAGAGGACGAAAATGACCTAAATCCAATGACAATGAACTTATTGGATGCACAAGATTGGTTAAAAAACCCTAATTGGACAAGAATAAGCCTAGGGAGGACGAAAATGACCTAAATGTTAATCCAATGACACAAATGAACTTATTGGATGCACAAGATTGGTTAAAAACAATTGGAATAAGGCTAAAAACCCTAAATGTCTAGGGAGGACGAAAATGACCTAAATGTTAATCCACACAAATGAACTTATTGGATGCACAAGATTGGTTAAAAACCCTAATTGGACAAGAATAAGCTAGGGAGGACGAAAATGACCTAAATGTTATCCAATGACACAAATGAACTTATTGGATGCACAAGATTGGTTAAAAACCCTAATTGGACAAGAATAATAAGCCTAGGGAGGACGAAAATGACCTAATGTTAATCCAATGACACAAATGAACTTATTGGATGCACAAGATTGGTTAAAACCCTAATTGGACAAGAATAAGCCTAGGGAGGACGAAAATGACCTAAATGTTTCATCCAATGACACAAACAACTTATTGGATGCACAAGATTGGTTAAAAAACCCTAATTGGACAAGAATAAGCCTAGGGAGGACGAAAATGACCTAAATGTTCATCCAATGACACAAATGAACTTATTGGATGCACAAGATTGGTTAAAAACCTAATTGGACAAGAATAAGCCTAGGGAGGACGAAAATGACCTAAATGTTAATCCAATGACACAAACACAACTTATTGGATGCACAAGATGACAAGATAAGGGGAGGACGAAAATGACCTAATGTTTTACATCAATTGGTTAAAAACCCTACATAAACAAGAATAAGCCTAGGGAGGACGAAAATGACCTGACACAAATGAACACAGATTGGAAGATGCACAAGATAATTGGAAAGAATAATTGGACTAGAATAAGGAGGACGAAAATGACCTAAATGTTTAATCCAATGACACAAAATGAACTTATTGGATGCACAAGATTGGTTAAAAACCCTAATTGGACAAGAATAAGCCTAGGGAGGACGAAAATGACCTAAATGTTCATCCAATGACACAAATGAACTTATTGGATGCACAAGATTGGTTAAAAACCCTAATTGGACAAGAATAAGCCTAGGGAGGACGAAAATGACCTAAATGTTCATCCAATGACACAAATGAACTTATTGGATGCACAAGATTGGTTAAAAACCCTAATTGGACAAGAATAAGCCTAGGGAGGACGAAAATGACCTAAATGTTCATCCAATGACAAAAACAACTTATTGGATGCACAGATTGGTTAAAAACCCTAATTGGACAAGAATAAACCTAGGGAGGACGAAAATGACCTAAATGTTTAATCCAATGACACAAATGAACTTATTGGATGCACAAGATTGGTTAAAAACCCTAATTGGACAAGAATAAGCCTAGGGAGGACGAAAATGACCTAAATGACAATGACACAAATGTTAAAAATGGTTAATCCATAGACACAAACAACTTATTGCAAGATTGGTTAAAACCCTAATTGGACAAGAATAAGCCTAGGGAGGACGAAAATGACCTAAATGTTCATCCAATGACACAAATGAACTTATTGGATGCACAAGATTGGTTAAAAACCCTAATTGGACAAGAATAAGCCTAGGAGGACGAAATGACCTAAATGTTAATCCAATGACACAAATGAACTTATTGGATGCACAAGATTGGTTAAAAACCCTAATTGGACAAGAATAAACCTAGGGAGGACGAAAATGACCTAAATGTTCATCCAATGACACAAATGAACTTATTGGATGCACAAGATTGGTTAAAAACCTTAATTGGACAAGAATAAGCCTATGAAAATGACCTAAATGTTCATCCAATGACACAAATGAACTTATTGGATGCACAAGATTGGTTAAAAACCCTAATTGGACAAGAATAAGCCTAGGGAGGACGAAAATGACCTAAATGTTCATCCAATGACACAAATGAACTTATTGGATGCACAAGATTGGTTAAAAACCCTAATTGGACAAGAATAAGCCTAGGGAGGACGAAAATGACCTAAATGTTATCCAATGACACAAATGAACTTATTGGATGCACAAGATTGGTTAAAAACCCTAATTGGACAAGAATAAGTATAGGGAGGACGAAAATGACCTAAATGTTCATCCAATGACACAAACACACCTTTTGGATGCACAAGATTGGTTAAAAACCCTAATTGGACTGAATAAACCTAGGGAGGACGAAAATGACCTAAATGTTAATCCAATGACACAAATGAACATATTGGATGCACAAGATTGGTTAAAAACCCTAATTGGACAAGAATAAGCCTAGGGAGGACGAAAATGACCTAAATGTTCATCCAATGACACAAATGACACATATTGGATGCACAAGATTGGTTAAAAACCCTAATTGGACAAGAATAAGACACAAATGAACTAGGGAGGACGAAAATGACCTAAATGTTAATCCAATGACACAAATGAACTTATTGGATGCACAAGATTGGTTAAAAACCCTAATTGGACAAGAATAAGCCTAGGGAGGACGAAAATGACCTAAATGTTCATCCAATGACACAAATGAACTATTGGATGCACAAGATTGGTTAAAAACCCTAATTGGACAAGAATAAGCCTAGGGAGGACGAAAATGACCTAAATGTTAATCCAATGACACAAATGAACTTATTGGATGCACAAGATTGGTTAAAAACCCTAATTGGACAAATAAAGCTAGGGAGGACGAAAATGACCTAAATGTTCATCCAATGACACAAATGAACTTATTGGATGCACAAGATTGGTTAAAAACCCTAATTGGACAAGAATAAGCCTAGGGAGGACGAAAATGACCTAAATGTTAATCCAATGACACAAATGAACAAATATTGGATGCACAAGATTGGTTAAAAACCAATGACACAAATTGGACATGCAGAATAAAAACCTAGGGAGGGAGGACGAAAATGACCTAAATGTTCATCCAATGACACAAATGAACTTATTGGATGCACAAGATTGGTTAAAAACCCTAATTGGACAAGAATAAACCTAGGGAGGACGAAAATGACCTAAATGTTTATCCAATGACACAAATGAACTTATTGGATGCACAAGATTGGTTAAAAACCCTAATTGGACAAGAATAAGCCTAGGGAGGACGAAAATGACCTAAATGTTCATCCAATGACACAAATGAACTTATTGGATGCACAAGATTGGTTAAAAACCCTAATTGGACAAGAATAAGCCTAGGGAGGACGAAAATGACCTAAATGTTCATCCAATGACACAAATGAACTTATTGGATGCACAAGATTGGTTAAAAACCCTAATTGGACAAGAATAAGCCTAGGGAGGACGAAAATGACCTAAATGTTCATCCAATGACACAAACACACTTATTGGATGCACAAGATTGGTTAAAAACCCTAATTGGACAATAAACCTAGGGAGGACGAAAATGACCTAAATGTTAATCCAATGACACAAATGAACCCTAATTGGACAAGAATAAGCCTAGGGATAAATGTTAATCCAATGACACAAATGATTATTGGCACAAGATTGGTTAAAAACCCTAATTGGACAAGAATAAGCCTAGGGAGGACGAAAATGACCTAAATGTTCATCCAATGACACAAATGAACCTATTGGATGCACAAGATTGGTTAAAAACCCTAATTGGACAAGAATAAACCTAGGGAGGACGAAAATGACCTAAATGTTAATCCAATGACACAAATGAACTTATTGGATGCACAAGATTGGTTAAAAACCCTAATTGGACAAGAATAAGCCTAGGGAGGACGAAAATGACCTAAATGTTCATCCAATGACACAAATGAACTGACACAAAAAAACACACCTATGACCTAAATGTTAATCCAATGACACAAATGAACTGCATGCACAAGATTGGTTAAAAACCCTAATTGGACAAGAATAAGCCTAGGGAGGACGAAATGACCTAAATGTTAATCCAATGACACAAATGAACTTATTGGATGCACAAGATTGGTTAAAAACCCTAATTGGACAAGAATAAGCCTAGGGAGGACGAAAATGACCTAAATGTTCATCCAATGACACAAATGAACTTATTGGATGCACAAGATTGGTTTAAAAACCTAATTGGACAAGAATAAGTATAGGGAGGACGAAAATGACCTAAATGTTAAATGTTCATCCAATGACACAAATGAACTTATTGGATGCACAAGATTGGTTAAAAACCCTAATTGGACAAGAATAAGCCTAGGGAGGACGAAAATGACCTAAATGTTAATCCAATGACACAAATGAACATATTGGATGCACAAGATTGGTTAAAAACCCTAATTGGACAAGAATAAGCCTAGGGAGGACGAAAATGACCTAAATGTTCATCCAATGACACAAATGAACTTATTGGATGCACAAAGATTGGTTAAAAACCCTAATTGGACAAGAAAAATGAAAATGTTCATCCAATGGGAGGCACAAGAAAAAACCCTAATTGACAAGAATAAGCTAGGGAGGACGAAAATGACCTAAAAATTTCATCCAATGACACAAATGAACTTATTGGATGCACAAGATTGGTTAAAAACCCTAATTGGACAAGAATAAGCCTAGGGAGGACGAAAATGACCTAAATGTTAATCCAATGACACAAATGAACTTATTGCATGCACAAGATTGGTTAAAAACCCTAATTGGACAAGAATAAGCCTAGGGAGGACGAAAATGACCTAAAATGTTCATCCAATGACACAAACACACCTTATTGGATGCACAAGATTGGTTAAAAAACCCCTAATTGGACAAGAATAAGCCTAGGGAGGACGAAAATGACCTAAATGTTAATCCAATGACACAAATGAACTTATTGGATGCACAAGATTGGTTAAAAACCCTAATTGGACAAGAATAAGCCTAGGGAGGACGAAAATGACCTAAATGTTCATCCAATGACACAAATGAACTTATTGGATGCACAAGATTGGTTAAAAAAACCTAATTGGACAAGAATAAAACCTAGGGAGGACGAAAATGACCTAAATGTTAATCCAATGACACAAAAATGAACTTATTGGATGCACAAGATTGGTTAAAAAAAAACCTAATTGGACAAGAATAAGTCCTAGGGAGGACGAAAAAATGACCTAAATGTTCAATCCAATGACACAAATGAACTTATTGGATGCACAAAATGATTGGTTAAAAAAAACCTAATTGGACAAGAATAAGCCTAGGGACGAAAATGACCTAAATGTTCAAATGACACAAATGAACTTATTGGATGCACAAGATTGGTTAAAAACCCTAAATGGACAAGAATAAGCCTAGGGAGGACGAAAAATGACCTAAATGTTAATCCAATGACACAAATGAACTTATTGGATGCACAAGATTGGTTAAAAACCCTAATTGGACAAGAATAAGCCTAGGGAGGACGAAAATGACCTAAATGTTCATCCAATGACACAAATGAACTTATTGGATGCACAAGATTGACCTAAAACAAGAATGACGAAAATGACCTAAATGTTCATCCAATGACACAAATGAACTTATTGGATGCACAAGATTGGTTAAAAACCCTAATTGGACAAGAATAAGCCTAGGGAGGACGAAAATGACCTAAATGTTCATCCAATGACACAAATGAACTTATTGGATGCACAAGATTGGTTAAAAACCCTAATTGGACAAGAATAAGCCTAGGGAGGACGAAAAATGACCTAAATGTTAATCCAATGACACAAATGAACACTATTTGGATGCACAAGATTGGTTAAAAACCCTAATTGGACAAGAATAAGCCTAGGGAGGACGAAAATGACCTAAATGTTCATCCAATGACACAAACACACATATTGGATGCACAAGATTGGTTAAAAACCCTAATTGGACAAGAATAAGCCTAGGGAGGACGAAAATGACCTAAATGTTATCCAATGACACAAATGAACATATTGGATGCACAAGATTGGTTAAAAACCCTAATTGGACAAGAATAAGCCTAGGGAGGACGAAAATGACCTAAATGTTCATCCAATGACACAAATGAACTATTGGATGCACAAGATTGGTTAAAAACCCTAATTGGACAAGAATAAGCCTAGGGAGGACGAAAATGACCTAAATGTTCATCCAATGACACAAATGAACTTATTGGATGCACAAGATTGGTTAAAAACCCTAATTGGACAAGAATAAGCCTAGGGAGGACGAAAATGACCTAAATGTTAATCCAATGACACAAATGAACTTATTGGATGCACAAGATTGGTTAAAAACCCTAATTGGACAAGAATAAGCCTAGGGAGGACGAAAATGACCTAAATGTTCATCCAATGACACAAATGAACTATTGGATGCACAAGATTGGTTAAAAACCCTAATTGGACAAGAATAAGCCTAGGGAGGACGAAAATGACCTAAATGTTCATCCAATGACACAAACACACCTTATTGATGCACAAGATTGGTTAAAAACCCTAATTGGACAAGAATAAGAGGGAGGACGAAAATGACCTAAATGTTTAATCCAATGACACAAATGAACTTATTGGATGCACAAGATTGGTTAAAAACCCTAATTGGACAAGAATAAGTCTAGGGAGGACGAAAATGACCTAAATGTTCATCCAATGACACAAATGAACCTATTGGATGCACAAGATTGGTTAAAAACCCTAATTGGACAAGAATAAGCCTAGGGAGGACGAAAATGACCTAAATGTTAATCCAATGACACAAATGAACAATTGATGACAAGATGCACAATTGATAAGCCTAGGTGACCTAAATGTTAATCCAATGACACAAATAACTGGATGCAAAGATTGGTTAAAAACCCTAATTGGAGGACGAAAATGACCTAAATGTTTCATCCAATGACACAAATGACACTTATTGGATGCACAAGATTGGTTAAAAACCTAATTGGAATTGGACAAGACACAAATGAACAATTGGATGCACAAGATAAAAACCCTAATTGGACAAGAATAAGGGGAGGACGAAAATGACCTAAATGTTCATCCAATGACACAAATGAACTTATTGGATGCACAAGATTGGTTAAAAAACCTAATTGGACAAGAATAAGCCTAGGGAGGACGAAAAATGACCTAAATGTTAAATGTGTCAATGACACAAATGAACCATTGACACAAGATTGGTTAAAAACCCTAATTGGACAAGAATAAGATAGGGGGACGAAAATGACCTAAATGTTCAATGACAAAATGAACACAAACACAAGATTGGTAGGGACAAGGACAAGATGGACGAAAATGACCTAAATGTTCATCCAATGACACAACTAATTGGATGCACAAGATTGGAATAAAACCCTAATTGGACAAGAATAAGCTAGGGAGGACGAATGACCCTAAATGTTATCCAATGACACAAATGAACTTATTGATGCACAAAGATTGGTTAAAAACCCTAATTGGACAAGAATAAGCCTAGGGAGGACGAAAATGACCTAAATGTTCATCCAATGACACAAAATGAACTTATTGGATGCACAAGATTGGTTAAAAACCCTAATTGGACAAGAATAAGCCTAGGGAGGACGAAAATGACCTAAATGTTAATCCAATGACACAAATGAACTTATTGGATGCACAAGATTGGTTAAAAACCCTAATTGGACAAGAATAAGTCCTAGGGAGGACGAAAATGACCTAAATGTTAATCCAAATGTTCATCCAATGACACAAATGAACTTATTGGATGCACAAGATTGGTTAAAAACCCTAATTGGACAAGAATAAGCCTAGGAGGACGAAAATGACCTAAATGTTCATCCAATGACACAAATGAACTATTGGATGCACAAGATTGGTTAAAAACCCTAATTGGACAAGAATAAGCCTAGGGAGGACGAAAATGACCTAAATGTTCATCCAATGACACAAACAAGATTGGTTAAAAACCCTAAATAAACTAGGGAGGACGAAAATATGGATATTGGATGCACAAGATTGCCCTAATTGGACAAGAATAAGCCTAGGTTAAAAATGACCTAATTGTTCATCCAATGACAAAAACTTATTGGATGCACAAGATTGGTTAAAAACCCTAATTGGACAAAAATAAGCCTAGGAGGACGAAAATGACCTAAATGTTCATCCAATGACACAAATGAACTTATTGGATGCACAAGATTGGTTAAAAACCCTAATTGGACAAGAATAAGTCTAGGGAGGACGAAAATGACCTAAATGTTCATCCAATGACACAAATGAACTTATTGGATGCACAAGATTGGTTAAAAACCCTAATTGGACAAGAATAAGCCTAGGGAGGACGAAAATGACCTAAATGTTAATCCATGACACAAATGAACTTATTGGATGCACAAGATTGGTTAAAAACCCTAATTGGACAAATAAGCCTAGGGAGGACGAAAATGACCTAAATGTTCATCCAATGACACAAATGAACTTATTGGATGCACAAGAAGATGGTTAAAAACCCTAATTGGACAAGAATAAGCCTAGGGAGGACGAAAATGACCTAAATGTTAATCCAATGACACAAATGAACTTATTGGATGCACAAGATTGGTTAAAAACCCTAATTGGACAAGAATAAGCCTAGGGAGGACGAAAATGACCTAAATGTTCAATCCAATGACACAAATGAACTTATTGGATGCACAAGATTGGTTAAAAACCCTAATTGGACAAGAATAAGTCTAGGGAGGACGAAAATGACCTAAATGTTCAATGACCAAAAATGAACTGGATGCACAAGATTGGTTAAAAACCCTAATTGGACAAGAATAAGTATAGGGAGGACGAAATGACCCTAAATGTTCATCCAATGACACAAACACAACTTATTGGATGCACAAGATTGGTTAAAAACCCTAATTGGACAAGAATAAGCTAGGGAGGACGACGAAAATGACCTAAATGTTAATCCAATGACACAAATGAACTTATTGGATGCACAAGATTGGTTAAAAACCCTAATTGGACAAGAATAAGCCTAGGGAGGACGAAAATGACCTAAATGTTCATCCAATGACACAAATGAACTTATTGGATGCACAAGATTGGTTAAAAACCCTAATTGGACAATTGGACAAGAATAAATCCTAGGGAGGACACAAAATGACCTAAATGTTAATCCAATGACACAAAATGAAAATGTTAATAATGACACAAATGCACAAGATTGGTTAAAAACCCTAATTGGACAAGAATAAGCCTAGGGAGGACGAAAATGACCTAAATGTTCATCCAATGACACAAATGAACTTATTGGATGCACAAGATTGGTTAAAAACCCTAATTGGACAAGAATAAGCCTAGGGAGGACGAAATGTTCATCCAATGACACAAATGAACTAATGCACAAGATTGGTTAAAAACCCTAATTGGACAAATAATAAGCCTAGGGAGGACGAAAATGACCTAAATGTTAATCCAATGACACAAATGAACTTATTGCATGCACAAGATTTAAAAAACCTAATTGGACAAGAATAAGTCTAGGGAGGACGAAAATGACCTAAATGTTCATCCAATGACACAAACAAAACCACCTATTGGATGCACAAGATTGGTTAAAAACCCTAATTGGACAAGAATAAACCTAGGGAGGACGAAAATGACCTAAATGTTAATCAATGACACAAATGAACATTGGATGCACACAAGATTGGTTAAAAAAACCCTAATTGGACAAGAATAAGCCTAGGGAGGACGAAAATGACCTAAATGTTCATCCAATGACACAAATGAACTTATTGGATGCACAAGATTGGTTAAAAACCCTAATTGGACAAGAATAAGCCTAGGGAGGACGAAAATGACCTAAATGTTCATCCAATGACACAAATGAACATATTGGATGCACAAGATTGGTTAAAAACCCTAATTGGACAAGAATAAGCCTAGGGAGGACGAAAATGACCTAAATGTTCATCCAATGACACAAACTTATTGGATTGGTTAAAAACCCTAATTGGACAAGAATAAGTTAGGGAGGACGAAAATGAAATGTTCTAAACAAATGAACTCACAAGATTGGTTAAAAACCCTAATGACACAAATAAGCCTACGAAAATGACCTAAATGTTCATCCAATGACACAAATGACACTTATTGGATGCACAAGATTGGTTAAAAACCCTAATTGGACAAGAATAAACCTAGGGAGGACGAAAATGACCTAAATGTTAATCCAATGACACAAATGAAACTTATTGGATGCACAAGATTGGTTAAAAACCCTAATTGGACAAGAATAAGCCTAGGGAGGACGAAAATGACCTAAATGTGTTCATCCAATGACACAAATGAACACATATTGGATGCACAAGATTGGTTAAAAACAAATAATTGGACAAGAATAAGCCTAGGGAGGACGAAAATGACCTAAATGTTAATCCAATGACACAAATGAACACCTATTGGATGCACAAGATTGGTTAAAAACCCTAATTGGACAAGAATAAGCCTAGGGAGGACGAAAATGACCTAAATGTTCAATCCAATGACACAAATGAACTTATTGGATGCACAAGATTGGTTAAAAACCCTAATTGGACAAGAATAAGCCTAGGGAGGACGAAAATGACCTAAATGTTCATCCAATGACACAAATGAACTTATTGGATGCACAAGATTGGTTAAAAACCTAATTGGACAAGAATAAGCACAGGGAGGACGAAAATGACCTAAATGTTAATCCAATGACACAAATGAACTTATTGGATGCACAAGATTGGTTAAAAACCCTAATTGGACAAGAATAAGCCTAGGGAGGACGAAAATGACCTAAATGTTAATCATCCAATGACACAAATGAACTTATTGGATGCACAAGATTGGTTAAAAACCCTAATTGGACAAGAATAAGCCTAAGGACCTAGGACACAAATGACGGATGACAAGATGACCTAAATGTTCATCCAATGACACAAACACAAATGACTTATTGGATGCACAAGATTGGTTAAAAACCCTAATTGGACAAGAATAAGCCTAGGGAGGACGAAAATGACCTAAATGTTAATCCAATGACACAAATGAACTTATTGGATGCACAAGATTGGTTAAAAACCCTAATTGGACAAGAATAAGTATAGGGAGGACGAAAATGACCTAAATGTTCATCCAATGACACAAATGAACTATTGGATGCACACAAGATTGGTTAAAAACCCTAATTGGACAAGAATAAACCTAGGGAGGACGAAAATGACCTAAATGTTCAATCCAATGACACAAATGAACTTGATTGGATGCACAAGATTGGTTAAAAACCCTAATTGGACAAGATTGGTTAAAAACCCTAATTGGACAAGAATAAGCCTAGGGAGGACGAAAATGACCTAAATGTTCATCCAATGACACAAATCACTTATTGGATGCACCTATTGGATGCACAAGATTGGTTAAAAACCCTAATTGGACAAGAATAAACCTAGGGAGGACGAAAATGACCTAAATGTTAATCCAAATGACACAAAAATGACTTATTGGATGCACAAGATTGGTTAAAAACCCTAATTGGACAAGAATAAGCCTAGGGAGGACGAAAATGACCTAAATGTTCATCCAATGACACAAATGAACACCTATTGGATGCACAAGATTGGTTAAAAACCCTAATTGGACAAGAATAAGCCTAGGGAGGACGAAAATGACCTAAATGTTAATCCAATGACACAAATGAACCTAAATTGGATGCACAAATGATTTGGGTTAAAAACCCTAATTGGACAAGAATAAGTCTAGGGAGGACGAAAATGACCTAAATGTTCATCCAATGACACAAATGACACTTATTGGATGCACAAGATTGGTTAAAAACCCTAATTGGACAAGAATAAGCCTAGGGAGGACGAAAATGACCTAAATGTTACAAATGAACTTATTGGATGCACAAGATTGGTTAAAAACCTAATTGGACAAGAATAAGCCTAGGGAGGACGAAAATGACCTAAATGTTCATCCAATGACACAAATGAACTTATTGGATGCACAAGATTGGTTAAAAACCCTAATTGGACAAGAATAAGTATAGGGAGGACGAAA
>PGTU02000139.1:0-42085 GCA_002896215.2 Cicer echinospermum | reverse complement strand
CATTTGTTCTTGTGGTATAAAAGAATGTGTAGTTAGCCTTTCATCACTCTCATAAACCAGTGTAAGAAAAGACATGTAAGCCATCGGCAGCTCACATTTGCTAAAGCCACTCAAATCTATTTGAAATTGAATCCGGGGTCTATATCAAATTTGACATATTGATTTTTTAACCATGTTACAAACTTCATTGTGCTCTCGAGTTATCCAATTTTGATTCCTATTCATGTTCAAACGAGATAACTGATCAATGTGTATTGTAACATACGGTTGAACCTCATCATCATTGTGCAGAACATACAATTGTGCCTGCTCCCATTCTGTCCTTGATATAGTCAGTAGTCTCCTTCCAGTTATCCCTTCTCCTGATAGTCTTTCCCGAATGACGAGACATGGGAAGCCCTATGGATCAACATTGGACAGATATTCAGTACAAAATTCAGCAGCCTCTTCAACAATGTATCGTTCAGCAATACAACCTTCTGGTCGACTTCTACTTTTTACGTACCCTTTTAATATTTCATATATCGTTCTATCGGATACATCCATCTCATATATAAGCTGGCCCACAAAGTTGTGTCTCCTTAACTAGATGAACAGTAAGGTGAACCATTATATCAAAAAACGATGGTGGGAAATACATTTCAAGCTCACACAAAGTAACAACAATTTCCCTCTGCAATGTCGGTAATTTCTGAGGGTCGATCACTTTACTACAAATTTCCTTGAAGAAGAAACATAATCTAGTTAAGGCTAGTCGAACTTTTTCAGGTAAAATGGAACGTATACCTATTGGTAGCAAATGCTCCATTATAATATGACAATCATGGGTCTTCAAACCTTTTAACTTGAGGTCTTTCATACAAACCAAATTTTTAATGTTCGAAGAGTATCCTTCTGGAACTTTAACTTCGTGTAGAAATTTACATAAAACAATTTTTCCTTTCTAGATAGAGTATGAGCGGCTGGAGGTAGATATGTGCGATTTCCTTTCTTTACTGGAGCCAGTTCATTTCTTATTCCCATATCGACCAAGTCCAATCTTGCGTTGACGCCATCTTTAGACTTTCCTGGAACATTGAGTAACGTACCAATAACACTTTCAAATACATTTTTTTCAATATGCATCACATCGAGGAAATGTCTCACATACAATGACTTCTAATATGGCAATTCAAAGAAAATTGACTTTTTCTTCCACCCAGTTTTCACCAGCTCTCCCGCAAAAGGTTTGCCAAATTTATTGGTCAAACCTTGTACTTTTTCAAGTATTTGATATCCAGTCGGTGCTAAAGGAGCTTTACCTTCCTCTGATTTTCCATTGAATGCATTTCTCCACCCACGATACTGATGACTATAAGGTAAAAATCTACGATGTCCAAGAAACACATTCTTCTTACAATGTTTCAACCGCATCCAATTTGTACTCTCTTCACATATAGGACATGCACACTGACCTTTAATGCTATATCCTGATAAATTACCATATGCTGGAAAATCATTAATTGTGCCGAACAACATAGCCCTCAAATTGAAACACTCTTTCCTATACCCATCATAAACTTCCACACCTGTCTCCCACAGAATTTTTAAATCTTCAATTAAAGGAGTCAAGTATACGTCGATATCATTCCCCGGTTGTTTGGGTCCAGAAATTAACAGAGACAACATCATAAACTTACGCTTCATACATAACCATGGAGGTAGGTTATATATTACCAAAATCACAGGCCACGTGCTATGTGAGATGCTTTGAAGACCATGTGGATTCATTCCATCAGTAGAAAGTGCAAGTCTTAGATTTCTTGACTCTATCCCGAATTCAGGATACTCGTGATCAATTTTGCCCATTGTGGGGAATCTACAGGGTGTCGAAACATTCCATCTCTAATTCTTTCATCTGCATGCCATGTCAAGTGTTTTGAATCTTCTTCATTGCGATACATGCGCCTAAATCTTGGTATTATAGGAAAATACCACACGACTTTTGCTGGAGTAGAATCTTTCTTCTTATATCGAGAGACATTGCATTTCGGACACGCCTTAAGTAGTTCATATTCGTTTCGAAATAAAATGCAATCGTTAGGACACGCATGAATCCTTTCGTAACTCATTCCAATAGAACACAAAATCCGTTTAGCCTCGTAGGTTCGACTGGGAAGTTCATTATCATCTGGCAACATATCTTTTATGAGTGTTAATAATTCTGTAAAGCTTTTATCAGACCATCCATTACTCGCTTTTAAGTTGTACAACTTTAATATCGCTGACAGTCTTGTGAATTTAGTACAACCATTATATAATTCTTTCTCTGCATCACTCAACAAACTTTCAAACATTTTAGGACAATCTCGAAGATCTTCTTCAACTGCTTTTGCAATCTCATCAACTCGGTCCGGCTCATATGTATCTGTATCGAAGTCAGTTGAAGCATATGTCGAACTATTCTCAAAATTAATGTTTCCTTTTTTTTTCTCACCATGTCTTATCCAACATGTGTAGCTTTGATCAATTCCATTACATACTAGATGTCCTTCTAATTCATCTTCTCTAACACGTTTTCCAAAACAACATTTTAAACAAGGACAAACTACTCTATTTGGATCTTTTGCATTCTTCACTGCAAACTCAACAAACTCTCCTTCACTCCAATTTCATACTCTTTTGACAATCGATTGGCTGAAATCCATTTCCTATCCATATTATACCACCTATATAAATGCAGTAACAAAAATAATAAGCTTTCAAAACATATCAACAAGTTTCAAAAAGAAACCAATATCAACTAACAATTTCAAAACAGAACAGATCATGTGGTATGAGTTTTTTGACAATTTTTGACAATTTCAAAACATAACAGGTCATGTGTAAAAGAGATTTAATATATATATATATATATATATATATATATATATATAATATAACAATTTTTAGTAGATTTAATATATATGTAACAAAACATAACAGATCATGTGTAAAAAATACCTTAGACAACGTAGATGGCCGCACAGTACGTAGAGGATATTAGGGTTCCCAACGTATATAATTATTTGAAAGATGTAGAGGATATGAGGGTTTCCAACGTATATAATTATTTGAAAGATGTATTTTACAGCGCTTGTGAAAAAAGCGTTGTAATAGGTAGTTAAATTCAATGAAAGCGCATGTATTTTACAGCGCTTGTGAAAAAAGCGCTGTAATAGGTAGTTAAATTCAATGAAAGCGCATGTGTTTTACAGCGCTTGTGAACAAAGCGCTGTAATAGGTAGTTAAATTCAATGAAAGCGCATGTGTTTTACAGCGCTTGTGAAAAAAGCGCTGTAACTGATACGCGAAAGCGCTTCCTTTTACAGCGCTTTTTTGACAAGCGCTGTAAAAGCCTTATAACGCGATGCGCAAACGTTATATGACCTACTACAGCGCTTGTTTTACAGCGCTTTGCATCAGAAGCGCTGTAATAGGTTCCGTTATTTTTAAAATATAATTACAACAGCGCTTGTGTTTAGCAAGCGCTGTAAAATGGGCGCTGTTAAATGTCATTTTTGGCGTAGTGATTACAATTTAAGAAGAAATTCAATATCTATGTAAAAAAGTCCAACTAAAAAAGAGATATAAAATTAATTTAGTATCTAGAACAAGAGATTCAATGAATGAAGTGATAAAGAGATCGTTTGTTTGATTTCGACACTCACAAAAATACTAACAATATATTAATTATTAACAATATTGATTTGATTGTTGAAAGAAAAAAAAAAACCTTGCCCTCAAGTTGAGGGTAATAACATTCCTACTAAGTTCCAGGAAAATATGATCATAAACACCACTTATTTGTTATTATTTAATACACCTTATATTATTACACCTTTCAAATAATTCACAATTCCACCGTCCATTTTCAACATTTCGTAAACACGATTTAATAATCTGAAAATATAATAAAATAGAAATGTTACCAAAATTTCCAAGTTATGTATATACACATTGCTTCTGCTTCGAAATGATATAATTAGTTTTTTCAACTTTCAACCTTAATTTGAATGTATTTTACTAAGGTTATTGATTGAGAATGAGAGAGAAGCTAGCATTTCACACCTTGAATTGGAGGCTAAGGTGACGGTATAACCTTCGTGCTAAGTTCCGAGAAAATATGATCATGCGTGTATTTATTTCAAATATTTTCAGTTCTTTCTTATTTATCTGAAAATAATAAAACTAAAATTATATCGAAAATTACCATTTATATATACACATTGCTACTGCATCGAAACTACATATATCATATAGCTTTTATTTTTAATACTAAATTTCTAATCCCAAAAAGGATAATGAGAAAAGAAAAAGTGAGGAATAAGAGGAGTTCTTATCACATATTTCAGGCGTTTGCATTGACCGATTATGATAAATTCCATCTTAATTTACCAATCAAAAGAAGATAAATTTGGAAAAATATTTTAGTGGTTTTTGAAAACATAGAGGAGAGGAAGTTGAAGCTCTCTCATTATTAACATAATAAAATTTTAGTCTCGAAACAAACAAACAATTTGTGATATCATTTGGATTTAAGTTACCAATTTGGTGTCAGTTTTTTCGTATTTTTTTTAGTCTCCCAATTGAATACATCTCTTTAGAATTTGTGATACCATTTGGATTTAAGTTATCAATTTGGGTATCAGTTTCTTATATTTTTATTTTAGCCTCCCAATTTGATTACATCTCTTTAGAATTATTTAGTAAGTTCATTTCTCTACTAATTTATTTATAAAGTAACATAATAAAATGATATTTCTGCGGAGTGTAGTGAATCAAAATTTTACAAACAAAGGAGGGATGGTAAACAAAGTGCCAAATTGTGTAAGTTACATTGTTTCACATGATATAGTTATTTTTGTTGCGTAATAAAATTATTACTATGAATGTAAAATTGGGGTCGAGCCGCGGATAAAAAATACCCAAGTTATCTCTATTTCTTTTTGTATTAACAAGATATTTTGAGACTAATTTTTGGTAGCTAAGTAATTAAAGCCTTACAAATAGTTTTTTTTATTCATTTTACTGAATAGGTGGTTTCTACAAAAATTTAATTTTTTTTCTCTGTATTTTTTGTGATTTATTTGTTTGAGTGCGACACAGAATCGATTCAAAGGTAAAAATATTAATAAAATTATTTTAGACTTTTAAGAAAAATTAAATTTTTATTTAATAAAAGACATCCAAAAATATTTTATACTTAATAGAAATGCAAGAAGTTTGGTCGAACCATCAATAGAAAAAAATTATATAAAATTAATTATATTAATTTAATAAATAATTTTTTATTTTAAAATATTTAATAAATAATTTTTATTTTTAAAGTATTTAATAAATAATTTTTTATAAAAAAATTTAGTAATATTATTACATTATTTTATTCATCATCTTGGTGCAGCGATTTTTTATTTTTCTGTTTTGTTTTGATGTTGTTCGTTTAATATATATTTTTAGGGTAGACATGTGGTTTTATACTACTAAAGAGAGTTTTGTGGATATGTTTGCAAAACATTTTTTGTGGGACTTCGAATTTATATTTTATTGATATATTTTATCAATTTAAATGAGTAAATGTATTTTTAGTAAAAAATAAAAAGAATTTGAATTAAATGTTTTTATATATAAAAATTGAAGTTAAGAATTTCAAAGTTAATTAGAAATGAATTAATTTATGAAGAAATTTGACCATATTGCCATGGTGATCGGGTAAGGCTTACGTGTAGGAACATTGGATTGTATAATTTCATATTACGTTCCAGGAAGAAGATATATCCAATATACAATAACAATTAACCAACACATTTCAAATAATTTGACATTTTCTGAATTGAAGATAATCTGGGAAATTTAACATTTCGTAATGCACAAGGATCATGGAAAAATTAATATATTTAACAAATAAAACCAAAATGTTTCAGAAAATCAACATTTCCTTTTATTCACTTTTTCCAATTTGTTTCTTATATATTAATTCATCATCTGTTTTATGAGAAAAAAAATACTAAATTTTATTTGAGGTGAACACCCACCTAGCAATTAATGTATAGTCACAACCAATCAAATAATTTGTAGGAGATATTTATGTATGTAGGTTTATTTAGTGACTCTGATTGTGTAGAGGTTCTGCAAATGGTTTACCACTATGATGCAAATTTCATCAAATTCATCTTTAAATAAATTCATATTTTCATCTCTAACAACGTCAAATAAAGAATGAAAATATGAATTTAGTTGAAGATTTGAGTTATAAATTTGATGAAATTTGTATTATATTGAATAATATAATTAATTTTATAAGTTTTATTTGAAAATTTTGATGAATTTTTTGTAAAAAAAATGATAATATTATTGACATTTTAAAACACAAAAGATTAAATTGTCACTTAAAATTAATATAAATGATTAAATCAGGAAGAAAAAAAAAAAAGACATAAGACTAAAACGTTAATGAAAATTAAGTTAAGGGACCACATATTAATTTAGCCTAAAACATTGACGCACCACACCTCAAATTTTTTACTATATATTATATTTTGAACCATGTAACACTTTTTTTTTTTTTTTTATTAGACTTTAACATCAATACTTAGGGAAGTGTTCACTCAAAAATTTCTCATATCTAAGATACTCTCTAAGGAATTATTCGTAACATTGAACAGCTACCCAAATTTACAATAAACGGGTTGAGAATATCATTCTACGAGCATGTAATTCCAAATCTTTCTAGTCATATGTAACAATACTTGAGAAAACCATTAAAATTAAATACTACTTTTGAATGAAATATAAGCAAAAATATATTTTCATTTTGAATAGAGTAGTTCAAATTATCATGACATACATAACTTCAATTTAACACTCCTCTACCTAAGATACTTGATAGCTCTAGTGAATCATAGGTTTACCTCGCCTAAATAAAGTACTACAAACGTAGGCAGAGTATACTATATCAGACCATAAAGAAAATTGTAGGAAAATAAACAATGGTATTGGTAAAAATGCAAGGGCAGAAATGAAGTTTGGAACCCATTTCAAACCATGATAATATGTTATAAAGAAGGCACTACTAAATGCTACCATCATGCTGATTATTGAGACAAACAATGTCACTAGTCCAGCTAGCAACTTGAAAGGCAATGACTTGAGAAAATCTTCCTCTGCATATCGCGAGATAAGGATAGACAGAAAAATTAGTACTGAAGTTGAAGATGAGATAAGTGCCATGGAATCTGATAAAGAAAATACGAGGAAGGAAGGTTTGTCCAAATAATTTGGAGATCGTGTGTTATCATTATTTCCACCAGGTAAACTAAATGGAGCAGAAAAAACTCCTGTAGCAATGAGAGTTGAAACAACCATACAAGAACTTGCTGTTCTCTGCATCCATGACTCTCCTCTTTGGAGCAATTCTTCATGTTCTTTCGTAAATAGTTGACAAGGTGTAGATCCTTCGGAATTTTGCATTTCTATTAGTGATGGTCGCATTATCTTCTTTACCTCCTGTCAAACCAAATGATATATGTAATGTTATCTTCTTTACCTTCTTACATGTGGGCTAGCGTAATTGACACCTTTGTACATGTGAGTTTGTTAATAATGTGACATGAAGTCAAAATCATACCTCAAACCATGACAATTCAAGCATCATTTGAAGAGCTGCTCCAGGAACTATATTGAGTCGATCTGGTGGTGCTAACTTTGCAACAGCATGCAATAAATTATTGTCCTTATCATCTACAAAAGCACTTATGAAATCTTTGAAAGTACCTATTTCATGTATCAAATTGAAGATACTAGCATGGCGGTGCAAAACAGCCATGTGAATTATGCTTTGACCAGTTGTATTTAGTTCCCATATCAAATCAGGATAAGTGCTCATAACAATTGATAGAAACTCAAAATTTCCATTCTCTGCAGCAAGAAATGTTACTTGAGATGGTTCTCTCATGACTTCCATCATCTCTGAGTCATCTAATTTAAGAAATTCATCCCACATGCGTCTTATGAGGTTTAGGATTGGACCATCTCTCTTACCTATGGTTGAGGCCAAAAAAGAGACAAATAATTAAAGAGTAAAATAAATTTTGAAATAATTATTTTAAAGAATTGTTATATAATTATAGTATGATGCACTTTTATATAGTGCTATTAATATAACTAATCTAACAAATTTTTGACGATGAAGATTTGAAGAATGAAAAGTCATTAGAGTTATTTTACCAATTGAATAAAAATCAAATTTTATAATATTGAATTCTTCGAAGACATTTAAGTAATAAATGTATAATTTATTATATATTTTATTATTGGTCTAAAATAGATTGATTTGTTTTTTTTTATTTATTTCAATATAAAATGATTTTTTAAAGAAAATTGATTATTAATGATTTTGAAAAAAAAATGGATGGAAGAAATATTTTTAATGATTATGAAGACACTATTCTCTTAATTTGCCAAAGGAACAAAAAATCTTAATGTCGACCTTGTTTCAAACGTGTAGTCATAACATATTGGATGATTGTATTAATTCAACCATAATAATTTTTTATAACTCATATGCTAGCAAATACTTTAATAAATATATAACATTAAAAAAGTTTTAAATTTTTTATTGATATTTTCAATTAACAAATAACGTTAGTCAACTCTAACATGACAATTAATATGAGATAAAAAGAATTAATATGAGATAAAGAGAGTATCTAATTTAATTTATTATCTAGTGCACGTGAAATACTAGTAATTATGTTCAATCCACTCTGTCTTATCGACACAACCAAATGATTTTAACATTAAACACACATATTAATAAAATAAACAAAATTTTAATTGAAGTGAGTACTCTCTCTAGATTTAATTAGAAGCAAAAAGTGGATACTCAAATATAAGTGTATTCTAACTGATTTATTAACATTTATTATAAGCAAAAAGTGAATAATTTATCTTGTTGAACTCAAAGTTATTTACATTTACCTTCAATGTTAATGTTATTATGGGCCAGGTTAGTAAATTTGTTTAATTTTTCTGCAAAAATATAATTGCAATTAATTGTATTTTTTTATAGTAAAATTGTCATTTTTAATAAATGAGAACTCGTGTATTTTTACTTATAATTGAATTTAGATCCCAGTCACAAAATTTGAGTTCAAAGATGTCCTACTTTAGAATGAAATATATATATATAAGTAACAATGATAACTAAAAAGTTAATATATTTAATATCAAATACATCAATTTTTTTTATTTTAAATAATTGAATCATTTCATCATTTCACAGATATTAAATATATATATATATATATAAATGAGTAAAAGATTATATTTTTATATCGTTAAGTCTTAGTTCCACTAACAAATGTCAATATCGTTAGGTTAGACGTCTTGTTCTGAATTAGAACATCTCGGTTGCATGAATTAATTATAGTGATATTTATCATTTCTTTTAACCAAAAAAATATTGTTTTTACTAAATCATATGTGTTAAGTATTGATATATTATCGATATCATAAATGTATAATGAAAGATATTGCTTTAATAATGATGCAAGTAGTATTTGATAAATAGTACAATTGAAAAGAAGTGCATTGAAAAAACTCATTCATTTTGGGGAAAATACTTTGTTGAAAAATAATAAAGTTTAATCGTAGTTTTAGTCTTTTATTTTTATTGATTTATGAAATTTGTTCCCTTATTTTAAATGTTGACAATTTTGGCAATTCTTCTATTTTCTTAACTAAAAAAATATGATGTAAGATGCTTTAAATAACGTTACATATGATGATACGGTGATGTAGAATGATTAACACTCATGATATTAAAATAAAATACGTTAAAAAATTTAATTTTTAACTTTAGAGTTTTTTTTCATATTTGTAATTTAATCAATGACAAATGAATAATTAATGGATCTAGATGATTTTATATCATAAAATTGTATCTCACGTCATTTAAAATATGTCAAATCGTTATTTTTTAATTCAAAAATCTATATAAGGTACAAACATTGTCGATATTTAAAATAGAATAATCCATTTCGTGAATTGATAAAAATAAAGAGATAAAATTTTCAATTAAATCAAATAGTAATAAATACACCTAAAAATTAAAAATATACTTATATTTTTAATGACAAATTTTTTTCCAAGTGTTTATAATTTATTTTGGAGAGAGCACTAGTAGTTGTATATACACTTACATAAATGCAGGGGGTTTTTGCGATGCACAAGACTTTGACAACCGCAAACCGAATGTTTTCGAGCCAATAAATGTAAGCCTGTCTCATTGTTATCTCCACGAGCAAAAGCTAGTGTTACATTCTCATTTAGCATGTCTAGAGCTAAATCTGCACCATATTTCAAATTATATCGTTTGACATTAAATTTATCCAAATTAAATATAAACAAAATTAATCTATAAAACATCATTAGTATATAAATAACTACAAAATTAATTCTATGGTCTTTAATATAAAGAAAAATAAATAAATAATCGTATTTAATATTATATTGATATTTCAATTTTACTTATTATGATATTATATGTAATATATCTGCAATTTGATTTTTTAGTAAACTAATCATTAGTACCATTTTAATTTATAATGATTTTATTGAAATCAATTTTCAATTTCTATAATTTCAAAATCTAAAATGCTTACCATAGAGATCAGACTGTATGCAAGTGAGGAACACCATACTCCAATCTTTTTCATCTAGCATTTCTTTAGATTTAATAAACAAATACTTTGCCATATCATTTTTCCCCTCTAAAGCAGCCAAATAAAGAGGAGTAACACCTTGTCCACCTCTAATTGATGCCAAAGTTCCTCTATTATTCATCATTATTTCAGCAATTTCCACATTTCCAACAGCAGCAGCAAAACAAAAAGCAGTGTTATCCATGTAGTCTTTCAATTCCAAATCATTAGGGTCCATTAATTTTACCAACTCATCAACAAAGTTAACATGATTTGATCCAACTGCAATGTGGAGTACTGTTGCCCACCCTTTTGTTATGGCGGAAACTAATAATGTTTTATCTTGGTCTATTATTTTTTTGGCTTCTTTCCAATCCCCTTTTCGAGCTGCTTTGTAAAGGGGTACACATTGGGTTAGGTATCTATGTCTGTGTTCCTCTGCAACAACAAGTTTATTCAGAAAATTAGTATTAGGATATATGAATATCACACAAAATTGATCCAATAAATTAATTGAATATAATTAATGTGTCGGTAGTTCTGCGTTGTGTCCAAAAAATTGCACTTTGTATGAAAAAAATATTTGGCTAAACTAAAAATTAAAAAATGGAGAAAAGCTTACTAGTGGAAACTAAATGGAGGAGAGGTCTCCTATGCTGAGCTGAAGCAACTCTATGTAAATGTTGTTGGCGAGATGTGGTGTCTTCTGTAGCCATTTTTCTGCAAAGGAAACGTATAACATTAATTTTTTTCAGCAACTAGTCGAGTTTAATATGCATGATATGAACATCATCTTTTTATATTTATTCATCCCTCTTTTTTTGGAGTCTTAATAATTACTTGAATTTTGTGAGCTTATGCAAATCACAAAAGCAGAGGGAAAACAGTGTTTGTATCTTTTTAGTGCATGTAATAATAATGCCCAATAATTAGTAAAAAGTACTACTATAATTTTATCACAAGATAATTCAACACTGTTGGAAAAAATTAAGAGGAACTGTACAAGTATGCAGCATGGGTATTACTTGTGTGATTCGTTTTTACTAGATGATTGAAAAAAATTAAAATTGGGCACTAAATCTAGATAATATAAATAAAAGTGGCATATAAATAAATTATTGATCGTGGCATATAAATAAATGGGGCACAAAAGATATGATGCAATTTTTTAAAATGCAATTATTTACACGGTGAGATGTCATTTCATGTGCACGTGTAAACAAATTAGATCCAAGTTTGTTTACTACTTTTGCAAAAATTAATCCTTTTATCTTTTGCTTAAAAAACAACAAAAACTTTCAAATATTTATTTTTTGTTGATTGCTCATGATATTTGTTGATTAGTGCAAAATATATTATAGGATTTACGTTTATGATAATATTTTTTAACCAATTTTTGTTTACTAGATAAAATAATAAATAAATTTATATATAATTGTAAAATTTTGAATTTAAACAGAATTTGATATTTGACCTAACAATATTGGATATTGTTAATTGAACTAAACCTTTCAAAAAAATTCAATCAATTTTTAACAATGGGAACGTATTTTATGGAGATGGCCCAATCCATGTCTATTACCAAATTGGATTGTGGTTTAATAAAGGCCCACGAATTGTGGTCCGGGCCTAATACAAATAAATATGATCCATAACAAATACACCTCTACACTTTTTATCTAATGTATCTTTTTTTTATCTTTAATGTTCTTAAATATATAAAATACACATTTGATTGCAATTCAAATTTGAAAAAACAAATTTTTATTAGTCAATTCAAATAAAATTTAAAAAATCTTGAGACGATTTAAAGTGAAAAAAAAAGCTTTTTTTTTTAATTATATCTCATATTTTAGCATATTATTCAAAATATCCTTATTTATTTTCTCTCTTTTTCTCGCAACTTACTTTATCGGTGTATCTTTTAAAAAATGTACCCTTAAAGTAGAAATTTTCAATACACAATTTAAAAAATATATACATCATAATAAATTTATAGTCCACATTTTTTAAAATGAGCATCATAAATCCTAAGTTTACTGTATATACTTTTAAAAATAGTGTGTACTGTAAACATATAATTATTTACATGATTTTTTTTCAAATAAATACTGTAAATTAAAATTTATGGGCATCACATTTTACATATCAATACTAACACAAATACACTGTGTATTATACTCATATTTGACCGTAACTTTATAAAATTTAGATTATCTCTAATTATCATTCATGACTTTCTCATTCTCAATATCTCTCTAAAAGAGAGAGTGATGGAGAAAAAGTAAAAGAGAAGATCCAAATATCTATCGGGTCACTTACATACTCACCTAAACTTTACACTATTTACTAGAGCTAATAATTAGGTTGATCAATTCAAATAAGTTTGATTATATGAATGAGTCAGATTTAAAAATGAGTTAGCTCAGTCTAACCCAAACAAAGTAGTAGGAGAACTATTGATTTAAAAAAAAAAATTATTTATTTTTAATTACAAAATTAGTATCTCTTTATTTTTATTAAAAATAAAACAGTATCTACAAAAATATGCACATGATATTGTTTTTACTGCTTGGCAATTTTAAAATTAAAATTAAAATTAAATCAAAAATAGAAAACCTGAAACCAATGAAACTCAAAATATAAATAGGAATAAGATCTATGTGTCTGAAAAGCATCTAGATATGTGGTACCGCACAGATTTTTCTTCCTAAAGGGGTCTTCATAAGTTTTTTTTTTTTCCCCTCTGTATTTTTTTCTTCATCTTTAGAATACACAGTTTTTGTTCCTACTATACATGAAAATATTGACTTTTATTGCTCCATATCTTAAGTCTTGCTAGAATGTAATATATACCTCAAGAGATGAATACATACTCAAACCTATAAATAGTCAAAATTCATTAACATTTTTTGACAACAGAGAAACTGTACATTAGCTAGAACACTGGAAAAAGGTTTGTAATTAAATAATACTATAAATTATTATGAAAAATAAAATATCTCTTTGCTTTGGTTCATCTTCAACAAGATTAAGCACAAAACACGAGCATTTAGTAAAATAAAACGAGAAAAAAAAGTAGGGAGAATATAGCAAAGATTATATAAGAATAGAAGTAAGAGTTAATTAAAGAAGCATAAGAAATAAGAATGCAATAAATTTGATTACCTGAAAATAAAATTGGTTCAGAAATTTTCCAAGCAGCACTATGTTCATAAATAGCTAGTCAAATGCATTCTTAAGTGAAGTCTTTGCTTTGTCAAGATATAAGTCCAAGTGAAATAAAGATGAATCATGATTGTCTAGTGAAAGACTTGTTACACTTTTCATCAAGTCAATGCTAACTTTTTAAATTATTGAACGGTCATGCAATAACAACAAAAGAAAAGAAAATAAAAAAGGTAGTGATTTTTAGGTAAATCAATATTTGTATCCTCAAAATTGTGAGAATTTGCAAAATGATGACTTTGCCTCATGCCAATTTGGTTGCCTTGAATAATCATTCGTTTCGTCAAAACAAATAAAGAATTTTTAAAATTGTAGTGTTAAAGTTGATAAAATAAATAAATAAATTGAGTGATATTATTTATTTAAAAGTGGATTGTTGTTTGTAAATTTGATAACTAAACTTTGTGATGCTTACAATTACAAAATATCCAAATAAGTTAGGTTATAATGGAGGCGAGTTTTATAAATGGTCCAATGTAGTACTAAATATATATTAGGTACTATAGTTATTTAGATACCTGAAAATAAAATAATACAAGCCGCCTTTGAGGACTAACACAACACCACATGATAGAAGCGGTTGAGAATTAATGCTTTTATTTTAATTTATGTGGTCCCGTTACTATATACCGTATCTCAATACTGTTTTTTATGCTAAAAATTCATTAGGGAGGAAAAATTAAAAACTGGATTACATAAACCTTATTCGGAAAAAATAATTACTCTGATTTTCTAATTCTCAAATGGATATTATATAACTGGTGACTTTTATTTGTATTTTCTGGTCTTAATAATCACTTATATAAAATAAATTTCACTTAAAATGATTCTCCATGTATCTAGTAGTTGTGGTCGTATCTTAATACCTCAAAATGTTGGTCTTGGATCAAATGTAAGTATATGAATTTTTTTTATTTATTTTGTGATTTGATTTGTGTAGTTGACAATTATTGAAGGATAACAATTTGAGTTGGACTGTGCAGCCATATTTGTGTACACGACATTTGTGGGGAGAATTATTACGTGTAGCAGTTATATATAGTTTATATGTTGTATAAATTTTTTAAATGTTCAGAAAAATATTGTTATGACATTCACGAAGTGGAGTAAAATAGTATAGTCTAAACTTTAATTATGAATCTAGAAAAAAATTATACATGAAATTGAAAATTTCAATTTAAAAATATCTAAGTATTTGTAAATAAATAAAAATTCTTTTGTAAATTTTTAAAATAATTTAAAATATTAAAAATTTTACAAACTTTAAAATAACTTCAAGTGATACTTAATTAAACTATAACATTAATCTAGATTCAAAATATGATATGACTCTAACTAATCATATTGAAGGATTGATGAACAATCTGAATACTCCTGAGTCTTTCAATGTATACATAACCTATATTTAATAAAAACGATTATAGATGTTTCTCAATCATGCCATTGTATTAAGTATAGAAAATTCTCTCGACAAACTATCTCTCAATTTAATAAATATTTTTTCTTTGTAAGTTGTACTCAAATCTTTCAAACAATTTAAGTCACTAATGAGTAATCTAATTACTTAAATTCTATATAACAAGTAAGTTATAAAAATTACATTGGTTTCACCCAATACCCTCTATTTGAATAACATTTTTTGATAAGATTGGACATAATTAAGTCCCTAAGTGGTGTTTCACTTACCTTCGCTTACCCCTCGCTTATGTCGTATATATCAGATAGTTCATCTAACTATAGAATGAATCATATATATATATATATATATATATATATATATATATATATAACTATAATAATAAATAGTATGTATCTAATCATAACCTACGAGTAATCATTTACTTCATTCACACAATTGAACATGCACTTAACATAGAAATCATATGAGTATATATACACACACACACACACACACACACACACACACCATGTATTAGCATCAAACTTCCAAGAAAAAGTGTTATATTTAAGCTTTCAAACACAATTAATTTCACTCGAAACTGATCTATATAACTCAAGTTATGATATTCTAAAGTCAACATTATATAATAATCTTACGACAAAACAATTGTGTTTACAATACAACTGAGTCATTTCTATATTTAGTAAAATCATAAATTTTAATATGATAAAATTAATATATGTCTTCTTTGAGACCCACTTGGTTTCACTAAAAATTGAGTTTCCTAACTCAATATATAGATATTTGAAGATGACTAATCCATAACAACTTATAAAACATAACAATTCACTTCATAAAATTACATAAATTTATAAAATTAATATAAACTTATAAAAATTTACAATAACAAAGTAATAAAAATAAAACTTTGAAGTCCAATTTATTACACTAAAAACTTATTCATATTGCTTATGTTATACTCATTTTAACTCAATTACATTATAATATTTTATGCAGTAAACACTATAACTTTGGCAATTTAATTAAAATATTGAACAATATCCGATTTGAATAAACAACAATATTTTGGAAATTTTAAAATGTCTAGTTTATAAATTTAATTTGTAATCTGAATAATAGACATTCAATTAATACAGTTTAATAAAATAAGGTATATATATATGCACAAAACGGAACAACAAATTTTTTCAACTTGTAACTCAATTTTCTCGATCAATTCTTGATGAGAATTAGTGAAATATGTTCATATTTCAAATGTAATTAAATCTAGTTTCTAATGGGACAAAAGTCAGATCAAAACATTATCTATAGAGAAAATTATGAATCAAGTACCGAAAATATATTTATACGGGTTCAGAGACAATAAATTTATAATATTCAGTTCATTTGCTCTAACTATAAAATGTATTCCATATTCAGCATGAATCCAATATAAGAATGAAAAATTATTAGAATAATCTTGGATTGCTTACAATAGAGATAAAGTATTGCATGCCTTTAAAGAAAATATCTTACTTATTATAATCTCCACTAAGGGTCTCAAGAGTAATAAGTAAGGAATATAATAACTCAATGCATAAATCTGACACAAAAATTTTAATAACGAATGCGGTACTCGAACTATCATTAACATGAGTATAAAACTAAAATTACATTGAATACTAAAAAAAATGTATTAACAACAATACACCAATGGAGTATGATTATAGTCAAAATAAATTTAATTATTTACTTAAAACAAAATTAGTACAAATGTATTCACGATAGATGAGATTACAATAATATAAATTAAGAATAATTATGTTTAATAAGTAAAGGTTAAATAAGTTTTTATTTCATATAAAATCTTACTATTTTATTTTTAGTCCTTATAAAAAATTTCATCAACTTTAAGTCTTTCAAAAAATTTCTTTTCATTTATAGTCCTTGATTTTAACCAACTTATTATATATTTTTAAAAATTTGGAATGATTCTTTGCAATAACATGTACATGTAATAATCTTAACTATATATCAATATGAGAGGCTAGAATTACCTCCAAATGATGACAACATGTCTATGATCTACCATCAACAACCTTTTTATTGTGTGTAAAAGAGGAGAAAATTTATCTCTATTCCACTAACGATTAATTGTTTGGTGTATAGTATCAATGAGGAAAGTATACTATATAATGGAAAGAGATATAGGTCTCTTCCTTAATGGTGATAGAACAAGGGACTCACATTCCCATCATTGAAAGTCCCATGCTCCTCCATATCCACCGACTATCTTGTAAGTGATTAATAATAATAATAATAATAATAATAATAATAATAATAATAATAATAATAATAATAATAATAATAATAATAATAATAATAATAATAATAATAATAATAATAATAATAATAATAATAATAATAATAATAATAATAATGTCAATTAAAATTCAATAATAGTGATAACTTAATTGATGTTTCAATATTTTGACATCTAATTGATCGGTGTCTTAGGCAAAAGCTTAATATGACTATGCTATAGTAATATAATCCAACGATTTGTATATTGAGAATCACAATTCTAACAATTCTAACCCACAATGCAAACATAACATGCATGATAGGCTCATGCTATCATACAATGTATCATCATCACATAATACCATAATACACCAAGTGACACATAACATTCATATTTAATCATAGCATCATCATAATCAACATATCATGTACATCATGCAAACTAAAATTGTATGACATACGAAATGCACGTGATCTATACATTCATTTGAATGTTTCTTCGATCAAATTTAACTATTATTGCACCATGATAAAATTATAGAAAATACAAACACTTGAAAGATTGCTTCCAACACCGAGATGAACACCACCACCACCACCACAAATTTAGTAAATTTAAAATATTTAATGGATTTAATATTAATTTTTGTCTTGAGCATTTATAATTAAGTTAAATTTGAGCAATATCTAAATCTCAATATCATTTCCAACGTAACATATTAATGTAACATTTTGAAAAAAAAAAATTATCCTTTAAAAATCAGTAATTTAAGAAATTATACTTAAAATATTTAGTCTATCATATTTTAGTCTTCCTCAACAAATATTAAATATTTTAATTCATTAAATAACTATCATGCAATATGATTGGTACTAAGCAATTGATTAAAGGAAGTTAGTAATAAATTATCGGAGAACACTGCCAGAAGGTGGAAGGTCGGTGGGGTGATGGCAAAATGAGAATTGTTTTGGAGTTTTCACTAAAAGAAAAACACTATTTTGTGGCCAACTTTATAAATATTTTGTGGCCGAATAAAACTCTCACAAATTAGTGACCGAAAAAGCTCTCACAAATACCAAAATTGAAATTGGTCTTTATTTGTGGCTGAAAAAGCCCTCACAAATTTTTAAATATTTAACTGAATTTTGTGGCTGCCTAAGCCCTCACAAAATCACAACGTTGTGATTTTGTGAGGGCTTAGGCAGCCACAAAATCCAGTTAAATTTTTAAGAATTTTGTGAGGTCTTTTACAGCCACAAAAAATAAATTTTGTGAGGGGCAAAGCCGTCACAAATGACTGAAGTGACATGTCCATTTGTGGCAGCATAGGCCGCCACAAAGGAAGCACAACGACGTTGGACTTTATGGCCGCTCAGGCCGTCACAAAGGATTAGACTGTTACCTTTTGTGGCGGCAAATGCCGCAACAAACTACAATGGTACCGTTGGCACGTTCTGGCCGCCCAGGCCGCCACAAATGCCTAATATTCGTTGGTCATTGTGGCTACTTTGGCCGCCACAAAGGATCAAGCATACCCTATATATATTACTCCACTCCTTTTTCATTTTTTCACTTCTAACTTCTCTCTAAAACCTCCTTCTAACTATTCTCTCCACCTTCTCTCCACACAAAATATTCATCAATATAGTTTAATATATGATAAATAAACGTTTCAAACACGGTTAAAATATATTAATTTTAATATAATTATTTTAAAAAAAAACATTATTAAAATTGATGATATTATTATTTTTTGTTATAAATAAGTCTTGATACATATTAATATAGTTTATTGATTGTTAGTAGTGTTGATATTTTTTGTTAGTCTTGATTATTAAAAAAACATCATTTAAAATTTTATATAGGTTTATATATTGATATAGTCTTGATAATAATTTATTATATTGTTTGTAAATTAATTAATAATCCCTAATTGACATATATGCAAAGTTATTGATTTTAATATAACTATTTTTTTAAAAAAAAATTATTAAAATTTATGATATTAATTATTATTTTTTGTTATAAGTATTGATACATACATATATATATATATATATATATATATATATATATATATATATATATATATATATATATATAGTTTATTTTTTGTTAGTATTGATATTTTTTATTAGTCTTGATTATTAAAAAATATAATTTAAAATTTTATTTCGGTTTATATAATTATTGTATTGATAATAATTTATTATATTGTTGCAAATGCATGCTCCCCTAATTGACATATAAATTGTATGTCAAAATTTATATATAATGCTTTTGAAAAATAAAGCATCGATATATATATATATATATATATATATATATATATATATATATATATATATATATATGGATTTAGACCGTAGTTGGATGTACGATAGGAATTTTCCTGGAAGAAAGGGTCTTAAACAACGTTTTGCTAACAAGGTTGAAGACTTTCTCAATTTTGCGAGAGTGCAAAAAATTGTCGAAGATGAAGGGGGAATGAGAGTCCATGTTGTTTATGTCGATGTAGACAGTTTAAAAGTGAAGATGAAATAAGAGTGCATTTGTATGCAGATGGATTTATGCCTAACTACTGGATTTGGACTAATCATGGAGAAGAGTCTCCGACGACGCCTAATACTAGTACATCTGTGGAGAATTATAACATAGGTCCTTCAAGTAGTACTAACATGTTAGGTATAGATTATTATAACTATCAACACTTTGAGGCGATGAATGATATGATCTCGGATACTGTTGGGGTTAATTTGTCATTCAATGAAGATCAATATAACGATACTGATGGACTTCCCAATGAAGAAGCTCGTAGATTTTATGGTCTTTTAAAAGAGACAAATAAACCGTTGTTTGAAGGTTCTTCAAACTCAAAGTTATCAATGTGTATTAGACTATTAGGTCTAAAGTCTCAATTTCATGTTCCTGATTTAGCTTTGGATTTGATGACTAAAATGATGCTAGACGCAACACATGTTAGAGATGGTTTGCCGCAAAGTTATTACGATGCGAAACGGTTAGTGTCAAAGTTAGGATTAGGTGTCAAGAGGATTGATTGTTGTGTTAAAGGTTGCATGTTGTATTATGACAATGAATTTGGTATGAATGATGCTAACTTAGTTGAATGCGAGTTTTGTCAACAACCAAGGTATCACCAAAGGAATAACTCTAGGGTAAGTAGGGGAAAATCAATTCCAAGGAAAGCAATGTTTTACCTACCTATTGTATCAAGATTGCAGAGATTGTTTGCATCAATACAAACTGCAGGAAATATGACGTGGCATTATGAGAATAGAAGAAATTCAAGCGAGTTGCGACATCCGTCTGATGGTCAGGCATGGAAACACTTTGATCAAATGCATCTTGATTTTGCGTCAGATCCACGCAATGTAAGACTTAGATTATCCTCAAATGGATTTACGCCTTACATACAAGCATCGTCTACTCCTTATTCTTGTTGGCCGACTATTGTTACTCCTTACAATCTTCCTCCTGATATGTGTATGTCTAAACCTTATATGTTCTTAGCTGTTGTGATACCAGGTCCTTCTAATCCTACAACTGGTATTGATATTTTTTTACAACCTTTGATTGACGATTTGAAGAGGTTGTGGAATGGTGTCTTGACATATGATATTGCTCGGAGAGAAAATTTTATGATGAGAGCGGCATTGATGTGGACCATTAATGATTTTCCCGCTTATGGGATGTTGTGGAGGAAATGGAACACATATGCTTACAAACAGAAGAGAGAAAAAGCAAAGATTAATAGAACATCTGAGAGGGGTACCAGTACTCATAAGGGAGGTTCCATGTCTGCTGGAGAAATTAAATATTATATGGTAATTGATTATTATTTATAATATAGGCTAAATTACATCTGTGGTCCTTTAACTTAATTTCAGGTAACATTTTAGTCCTTTATCTTTTTTTTTCCCGACTTGGTCCTTTATTTTAATTTTAAGTGACAATTTGATATTTTATGTTTTAAAATTTCAACAATGTTATCCTTTTTTATACAAAAATTCAAAAAAAAAAATCAATCAAAACTCATAAAATTAATTATATTCTTCAATATAATACAAATTTCATCAAATTCGTAACGCAAATCTTCAAATTAACTCATATTTTCATACTTTGTTTGATATTGTTAGGAATAAAGGACTAAATCGGGAAAAAAAAAAGATAAATGCCTAAAACATTACTTGAAATTAAGTTAAGGGACCACAGATGTAATTTAGCCTATAATATATATCTATTAATTTATATTCAATTATTCATCACATTTCACCAACTTATAAACTTGACATTAATTTAATATTTTAGGAAAAACAACTTGGAAGGGAGGTCACTCAGGTTGAGATACATCGTTATCTTCATGTTAATCCTGAAACAAATGAGTATACTGATGAATTATCAAAAATGATTCAGGTAATTATTATATATTAATTATTATATATTAATTATTATATATTAATTAGACCTATAAATTATTATATATTAATTATTAACTTTTTTATTTTTTATTTTTAATATAGGAACAACTTCAACAAATCATGAAAGAATGGGATGATCATCAAGCTACTCTTCCTCCTGCTCAGCGAGCTGGTCCAGTGCAGCGGAAACAATATGAGACCGCAAGTTTTATGCACATCAGTGGTGGCAAGTACAAAGGGCGTGTGCTGGGTGCTGGTAGTTTATCATCAACCTTTGTGAAAGGTCCAACCGGCTATATAATAATTAATTATTATATATTAATTATTATATATTAATTAGACCTATAAATTATTATATATTAATTATTAACTTTTTTATTTTTTTATTTTTAATATAGGAACAACTTCAACAAATCATGAAAGAATGGGATGATCATCAAGCTACTCTTCCTCCTGCTCAGCGAGCTGGTCCAGTGCAGCGGAAACAATATGTGACCGCAAGTTTTATGCACATCAGTGGTGGCAAGTACAAAGGGCGTGTGCTGGGTGCTGGTAGTTTATCATCAACCTTTGTGAAAGGTCCAACCGGCTATATTCAGACTGAGACGTCTTCTTTTTATGCTAGTACGGATCGATCTCATCGTCCGTCGATAGATAATCTTGACCAGTTAAAGAAGCAATGAGCAAGTGAGCAAGAAGAAAAGACACAACAGCTGATACAAGCCGCAATTGATAAATTGAATGAGGAATGGAAACAAAAGTTTCAAGAGCAGCAGCATTTTCAGCAACAACAATTTTTATTTCCTCCTATGTTTCATTAGCAATTCCCGCCTCGGCCTCAATACTTGCATCAACAACCACTATTCCAGCAGCAACAAAATTACTCTCAATACTCCCAACAGCAGCAACCGCCTCCAAATTTCCAACAGCAACACCAGGATCCTCCGAACTCTGCCTTCCAGCAACAACAACAGCCGCCAATGTTTCAGCAACAACAATATTTTCATAATTATCAGTATGTTCCGTCCTCTTCACATCAACTTCCTCAACCTCAACCAGATCATCAAACTGCATACCGACCAACTATGCCAACAGCTGGGTTGATCAGACCAGATTTAAATCAACCTCAACCAGCTAGGGCTCCTCATTCGACTAGTGGTGGTGCCATTGAAGATGAAATTCAATTTCAAACCATGATGTCTCCTCCAACACAAATTAATAATACTTTTGAGGGACTTCTTTCGTCGGGTAACATGGCAGGAAATAATGATAGTGTGAGTGGACCTGATCAGAGGAATTATTATAAGGATTGATGTCATTTGAATAATTTCATAATTTATTTTTGGGTTGTATGAACATATATTAATTATGTTGTCTTAGTTAATTATTGTGTTTAATTTTGGGTTTGTAAGACATTATTTATAAATTTTTGGGTTTGTAAGACATTATTTGTTAATTTTGGAATGCATGTTTATTTGATTTTGTGGTAATTACTTTAATTATTATTAATATTATATTTTTATATATAATATTTATTTTAATTTAATATTTAATTTTAATATTTAATTTTAATTTAATTTAATTTAAATTTAATTTAAATTTAATTTTGTTTTATTTTAAATTTAATTTAAATTTTTAATTATATTCAGATTAGTTTATTATATATTAAATTTAATTTATAATGATATTAATATTTAAAATTTAATTATAATTTTAATTTAATTATAATTTTAATTTAATTATAATTGAAATTTTAAATTTATATTTATAATAATTTATTATATATAATATTATATTATAGTATTAATTTTGAATTTAAAAAAATTAATTTTTTAATATACGTAATATTTTGTGGCGGCCTAAGCCCTCACAAAATATTTATTTTTTTAATCTGGAGTTACTTTGTGGCGGCCTAAACCCTCACAAAGGAGAGATTTTGTGGCGGCCTGGGCCCTCACAAAGGCTGAATTTTTTAAAATCAGTCTGTCCTTTGTGGCGTCCTATGCCCTTACAAAGGCAGGTTTTTGTGGCTGCAAAGACCCTCACAAAGGCAGCCTTTTGTGGAGGCAAATGCCCTCACAAAAGTTTGTGACCAGCTTATTTGTGGTTGCCTAAGGCCGCCACAAATAGCCCCTTTGTGGCTGCTATTTGTCCTTTGTGAGAGCTTTTGGCCCTCACAAATTCCTTGTTTTCTTGTTGTGTTCGACGATTTAGGGTTTTTGGGAGTTGAGTGGATAAAAACCAGATAAAAACTAAATTCAAACATAAAACATAAGTGGATATCCAACCGGTTGATAAATAAACCGAATTATACTCATTATTTTAACCGAATATTTAAAATGGATTTAGATTAAGTTTTGATTTGGGCCTTGTAACTGGATTTTTTGTACAGCTCTACTAAGGCGAAGTTGTGGACTTCTTTGATTGAGTTTAAAATATAAAAATTATATAATTTTTTATTTATGAATAAAATATATAGTTTTTGAACTATAATAATTTACCACATTAACATCAAAATCACTAAGTAAACACTTTTAATATAGTTGAATTAAAAGGAAAAATATATTCTGACCTCTTATTTTTATGAAATATAAAACACATCTAAACTTAAATGACATTTGTGTTAAAAAGAAAAAACATAAATAACTATACTATTATTTTTGTAAAATAACAAAAACATCTATATTTTACTAATTAAAAACTAATAAATGTCGATATATTGAATTTAAATATATAATTTAATTACGATAAAATTCACCTTTTTTTCTAAGGTAAAATAGACACACACAAAAATGTACAAATGTACATAATATAATTGCAAAATACATTTAAATGACTGGAAACTATATTTTATCAAATTATTATTATGCAATAGTTTTCCTAAGAACGTCTTCAATAGAACAATCATACACGATGTTTAAATAGATCCCATGCGTGCATCACCTATTTTATTATATTTTAATATTAATTCTTAATAAATACTTAAACAATCACCCCAATCCTACACTCTAAAAAATGTATAAAATAAATTTTTAAATCTACGTTGTTATAAAAGAAACGGCTACGTGGATAAAAATAAATCACTAAAATTATTAAACATAAACATCCATCAACTTTTTTATTTTTATATATTTTAATAATAAAATGAAATTGTAATTAAATAATATACTTTTTACACAAAAGTTATTAAAAACATAAAATTAGTTACAAATTAATGATTTCTCTCTTTTATGTTTAATATTAATATATATTTTTACAAATTCTATTATGGTATCAAAGATATAATTGTTCTACTATTTTTTCTCAAATTTTTTTTTAAAAAATTTTCATAGAAATTTAATTGATTTATCTTTTCTATTCATTTGACTATTAAAAATTTGTTCATTTTCTTCTTCTTCTTCTTCTTCTTATCTCTTAAATTTCAAGTTAGAATTATTTCATCGTGATTATCTTAGGAAAATTTCTATAGAAACTTAAATGATTTATCTTTTCTTTCTACTCACTACAAGAAAAACACTATTTTGTGGCCAACTTTATAAATATTTTGTGGCCGAATAAAACCCTCACAAATTAGTGACCGAAAAAGCCCTCACAAATGTCAAAATTGAAATTGGTCTTTATTTGTGGCTGAAAAAGCCCTCACAAATTTTTAAATATTTAACTGGATTTTGTGGCTGCCTAAACCCTCACAAAATCACAACATTGTGATTTTGTGAGGGCTTAGGCAGCCACAAAATCCAGTTAAATATTTAAGGACTTTGTGAGGGCTTTTACAGCCACAAAAAATCAATTTTGTGAAGGCCAAATCCGTCACAAAGGCAGACGGGACAAGTGGAATTTGTGGCTGCAAAGGCCGCCACAAACGAACGCGCACGTGGCATTTTGTGGCTGCAAAGGCCGCCACAAATGGAGGCCCAATCCAGCTGGGGTTTGTGGCTGCTTAGGCCGTCACAATGGATTGTACCGTTAGAATTACTGGCGGCAAAGGCCGCCACAAATGGCATTATAGCCGTTGGCTTTTCTGGCCACCCAGGCCGCCACAAAAATCAATATATCCGTTGGCATTGTGGCTGCTTTGGCCGCCACAAATGCTCAACCTGACCCTATATATATTTTTCTCCCCTCCTCCTTCATTTTTTCACATCCAACTTCTCTCTACAACCTCATTCTAACCATTCTCTCCTCCTTCTCTCTACACAAAATTACAAGCTTCATTTAAATTTGGTAAGTATAAATTATATTATATATGTAGTTTTATAATTTTATTTTTTAATTTGATATAACTAATTAATGTTATTGATTTTTATTTTTACAGTGCTTGTTAATTATTTCGAAGACTTGCAAGCATATCGTACGTGAGTGAAAGCTTGAAGTCAGACGCTACTCGGCATCAAGTTAGTATTTTATATATTTTAAATTTAGATTAGTAAATATATATATTATTTTTAAAATATAGATTAGTAATATTTATATTTAGATTAGTTTTATAAATTATTTTTTAAAAAAATAGAAATGATGTTGTTTACATATTAATATATGATAAATTAAAGTTTCAAACCACGGTTAAAATATATTGGTTTTAATATAATTATTATTTAAAAAACATTATTAAAATTGATGATATTATTATTTTTTTGTTATAAATAAGTCTTGATTATTAGTCTTGATTTTTAAAAAAACATCATTTAAAATTTTATATAGATTTATATATATTTATTGTATTGATATATATAATTTATTGTATTGATATATATATTATATTGATAATAATATATTATATTTATATTGTATTGTATTGATAATAATATATTATATTGTATTGATAGTATTGATAATAATATATTATATTGTATTGATAATAATATAATATATTTATATTGTATTGATAGTATTGATAATAATATATTATATTGTATTGATATATATATAATTTATTTTGGTTTATATATATTTATTGTATTGGTAATAATATATTATATTGTGTGCAGATGCATGCTCCCCTAATTGACATATAAATATGTCAAAATTTATATATAATGCTTTTGAAAAATAAAGCAATTAATATATAAAACATCGATATATATATATATATACACACATATATAAATATATATATATATACACATATATAAATATATATATATATATATATATATATATATATATATATATATATATATATATATATATATATATATGGATTAGACCGTAGTTGGATGTACGATAGGAATTTTCCTGGAAGAAAGGGTCTTAAACAACGTTTTGCTAACAAGGTTGAAGACTTTCTGAATTTTGCGAGAGTGCAAAAAATTGTCCAAGATGAAGGGGGAATGAGATGTCCATGTTGTTTATGTCGATGTAGACGGTTTAAAAGTGCAGATGAAATAAGAGTGCATTTGTATGCAGATGGATTTATGCCTAACTACTGGATTTGGACTAATCATGGAGAAGAGTCTCCGGCGGCGCCTAATACTAGTAAATCTATGGAGAATTATAACACAGGTCCTTCAAGTAGTACTACCATGTTAGGTATAGATTATTATAACTATCAACACTTTGAGGCGATGAATGATATGATCTCGGATGCTGTTGGGTTTAATTTGTCATTCAATGAAGATCAATATGACGATACCGATGGACTTCCCAATGAAGAAGCTCAGAGATTTATGGTCTTTTGAAAGAGACAAATAAACCGTTGTTTGAAGGTTCTTCAAACTCAAAGTTATCAATGTGTATTAGACTATTAGGTCTAAAGTCTCAATTTCATGTTCCTGATTTAGCTTTGGATTTGATGACTAAAATGATGCTAGACGCAACACCTGTTAGAGATGGTTTGCCGCAAAGTTATTATGATGCGAAACGGTTAGTGTCAAAGTTAGGATTAGGTGTCAAGAGGATTGATTGTTGTGTTAAAGGTTGCATGTTGTATTATGACAATGAATTTGGTATGAATGATGCTAACTTAGTTGAATGCAAATTTTGTCAACAACCAAGGTATCACCAAAGGAATAACTCTAGGGTAAGTAGGGGAAAATCAATTCCAAGGAAAGCAATGTTTTACTACCTATTGTATCAAGATTGCAGAGATTGTTTGCATCAATACAAACTGCAGGAAATATGACGTGGCATTATGAGAATAGAAGAAATTCAAGCGAGTTGCGACATCCGTCTGATGGTCAGGCATGGAAACACTTTGATCAAATGCATCCTGATTTTGCGTCAGATCCACACAATGTAAGACTTGGATTATCCTCAGATGGATTTACGCCGTACTTACAAGCATCGTCTACTCCTTATTCTTGTTGGCCGGTTATTGTTACTCCTTACAATCTTCCTCCTAATATGTGTATGTCTAAACCATATATGTTCTTAGCTGCTGTGATACCAGGTCCTTCTAATCCTACAACTGGTATTGATATTTTTTTACAACCTTTGATTGACGATTTGAAGAGGTTGTGGAATGGTGTCTTGACATATGATATTGCTCGGAGAGAAAATTTATGATGAGAGCTGCATTGATGTGGACCATTAATGTTTTTCCCCGCTTATGGATGTTGTCAGGATGGGGCACCCATGGTAAATTAGCTTGTCCTATTTGTATGGAAGATACAAAAGCATTTTCTTTAAAATTTGGCGGGAAAGCATCGTGGTTTGACTCGCATCGTAGGTTTTTACCTGCTGATCATGCATTTAGAAGGAACAAAGCTGCATTTATGAAGGGCTATGCAGAAAGTCTAGGACCCCCGCTTAAGTTGACGTCAGAACAAGTTTGGAATAAAGTAAAAGATATGCCAAAGGTACATGTTGTTAATGGTGTGGCTTGTAAACCACAAGGTTATGGACAATGGCACAATTGGACAAAAAGATGTATTTTTTGGGATCTACCGTATTGGAAAGATAATCTTTTGAGACATAATCTCGATGTAATGCATATTGAGAAAAATTTCTTTGACAACATATTTAATACTGTGATGAATGTGAAAGGAAAAACAAAAGATAATGACAAAGCCAGAAAAGACATAGGTATATGTTGCAGACGACCAGACTTGTTGTTGGTGGAACAAAACGGCAAGACCCTAAAACCTCGTGCGAATTACACTTTATCTACTGATGAAGCCAAATCTGTTTATCGTTGGATCAAAGAGCTGAAGACGCCTGACGTTATTGTTCTAATTTGGCAAGATGTGCTGATGTGGAAAATGGGAGGATGCATGGGATGAAAAAGTCATGATTATCATATATTTTTAGAGTGTTTACTTCCTATTGCCTTTAGTGCTTTACCGACACATGTATTGAACCCACTTATTGAAGTGAGTCAATATTTCAAGAATTTGTGTTCTTCAACACTCTATGATAAAGATCTCATCAAGATGGAAAATGACATTCCGATCATTCTATGTAAGTTGGAGAAAGTATTTCCTCCTGGGTTTTTTGATTCCATGGAGCATCTCTCAGTGCATCTTGCAAGTGAAGCTAGGCTTGGTGGACCAGTTCAGTATAGATGGATGTATCCATTTGAAAGGTGATATATATATATCATATACTTGATTTTCAATATACTTCAACTTATATATACATGGAGCTTATTGTACATCTCTTTGTATATTATAGGTTCATGGGTTATTCAAAACGGTCGGTGAAAAACAAAGCTAGAGTTGAGGGCTCAATTTGTTCATCTTACCTTCACCGTGAAACAACACACTTTTGTTCTCATTATTTCAACAACGAAACGTTGTCACCAGTTAACGGAAGAAATGCTACTGATAGTGTTATACGTCATCCACATGCTTTATCAGTTTTTTGCTTGTCTGGTCATCATGCTGGTAGGGATTTTCCGATTTTCTGGCCAAGCGACAAAGTATTTAATGCGGCACATGTTCACGTTTTGATTAACTGCACCGAAGTTAAACCATACATTGAGTACGTTTCAAATTTCTCTTCATATTAATTATATTTAATTATATGATTAAATTGATATTCACCATATATATGGTCATCGATTAGGGCATTTTTAAATACGGGACAATCATCTGATGATATACATTCAAATTTCCCATTATGGTTTCAACAACAAGTGCATCTCGAAGAACAAACTCCTATCAACATCCACTTAAGGCACTTATCTATGGGCCCGAGTAGAAGTTTCAAAGAATGGCACACCTATTACGTCAATGGATACAAATTTCACACTGAATCTTGGACTGAAGGAAAAGAAACAATTAATAGTGGAGTTTGTATGAAAAGTGTCTCTGATAGTGGTGTAGTAGAAGATTTCTATGGCATAATTGAGCATATTTACGAAATTGACTACACGTTCCTAGATTATGCGAAAAAAAGTGGTGTTGTTTTACTGTAAGTGGTTTGATCCATCTAGCAGAGGAACTAAAATAAATTTGATATCCAATACTGTAGACATTCGTATGAGCAAAAAATATCCACGGTTTGATCCATTTGCCCTGGCCCATAATGTAAGACAAGTCTATTATGTTCCTTATCCATCAACTGTCAGAAGCAAACAAGGTTGGTGTGCTGCAATCAAAACAAGACCAACGAGTGGAATCGAAGAAGTTGAAGCAGGTCAAAATGAAGAAGTTGCATTTCAAATGGATGAAATGTCAAATTTGGATCATGTGATTGGAGATGAGACTATTAGTCAACTTTGTCATGAGTCACACATTGGAGAAGAAGTTGATGAACAAGAAATAGATGAATTAGAGAATGATGAAGGCAATGACTTAATTCACTCATCAAATGACGACGACGATGATGACGAAGACGAAGACGAAGACAATTAATTAATTATATATATATGTGTGTTTCTATATCTATAATATTATATATTGTAATGTGAAATGAACGACACCTTATATATATATATTTATATTTTATATATATTTCTTTATTTATGTCAGTGTTATAATTTATTTATGTATATTTCATTATTAATTAATCTATGTTAATTGTATACACACATATATTATTATATATATATGTATGGATTGGGATATATAATATATAGACATGGCTTCAGTGTCGGGAGTAGGAGGATCTGCAGGAGGATCAGGAGGTCAGATGGATCGGGAGGAACAGGAACGGCGGCAATACGAGGAATATCCAAAACATCACGTGGTAAGCAAAAAGTTGCTAAACGTGTTTGTTAATGACCCATCTCTCATGCCGATGCCGTCCATTGGTACTAGTGGTGGAGCTATTCCTCTATATCCGGAGGTCCCAGTAGAGCTTATACCTTAGACGAAATAATGGATCCGGATGTGTTGATTGCTACAACCGCATTGTCATCATTCCAGAAGGAGATGGTATGTAAACTATGATTGATTAAATATTTCATTATTATTGCAATGTAATTACATTATTAATTTTATTAATTTATTTTTATATTTAATTTGCATATAAACTTTGAAGATATCTTCCTTTTAAATCATCTGCAAAGGCAATTGCTGAAGTCATACAAGAGAAATATAAAAAACCATGGTTGTCTTGGGTGAGATAAAAGAGGATAAGACACCTCAAATTAGGGAAGTTGATCAGTTTTTACATTGTTTCAAAGTAAGTCATTAGATTAATTTATTTAATTACTATTTATTTAATTACTATTTAGTTATACATTTGATTAATTTACTGAATTACTAATTATATATTTTAATATTTTTTAAATTTCAACAAACAACAGACCAAATGCACTTGGAAAAGAGAGCATGATGCCGCAGTTTTGGCTTCATTTGACCATCGCTTTTCAAAGCGTCTCTCATCTATGTTGGCTTACGCACGTAATAAGGGGAGGAAAAACGGCCTAATTGGATTGGTGAAAATGTTTGGACTGCTTTGTGAGGAAATGGAACACAGATGCTTACAAACAAAAAGAGAGAAAAAGCAAAGACTAATAGAGCATCTGAGAGGTACCATACTCATAAGGGAGTTCCATGTCTGCTGGAGAATTAAATATTATATGTAATTTATTATTATTTATAATATATATCTATAATTATATTCAATTAATCATCACATTTCACCAACTTATAAACTTGACATTAATTTAATATTTTAGAAAAAACAACTTGGAAGGGAGGTCACTCAGGCTGAGATACATCGCTATCTCATGTTAATCCTGAACAAATGAGTATTACTGATGAATTATCAAAAAATATTCAGGTAATTATTATATATTAATTGTTATATATTAATTAGACCTATAAATTATTATATATAATTATTAACTATTTTATTTTTTTATTTTTAATATAGGACAACTTCAACAAAATCATGAAAGAATGGGATGATCATCAAGCTACTCTTCCTCCTGCTCAGCGAGCTGGTCCAGTGCAGCGTAACAATATGAGACCCAAGTTTTATGCACATCAGTGGTTGGCAAGTACAAAGGGCGTGTGCTGGGTGCGGTAGTTTATCATCAACCTTTAAGAAAGGTCCAACCGGCTATATTCAGACTGAGACGTCTTCTTCTTATGCTAGTACGATCGATCTCATCGTCCGTCGATAGATAATGATCTTGACCAGTTAAAGAAGCAATGGCAAGTGAGCAAGAAGAAAAGACACACAGCTGATACAAGCCGCATTTGATAAATTGAATGAGGAGTGGAAACAAAAGTTCAAGAGCAGCAGCAGCAGTTTCAGCAGCAACAACAATTTCAACAACAACAATTTTTCATTTCTCCTGTGTTTCTTCAGTGTACACCAACGCCTTCGCGCATCGCAATCACTTGCCTCACAACTCATATTCAGCAGCAACATAACGTTCTATCAAGTCGCCCAGCAGCAGCAACGCCTCAAATTTAGCGACTCAATACAGCAACAGGCGAGGAGCTGCCGAGACGATTCCTAGACTTCCAGCAATTCAGGTGTTTATTGTTTTTGCAACGTTGACTCAGCGCCAATGTACTTAGGTTAGTCAACAGAAGGAAGTATATACTGTATGTTCTATTATACTCTTTGAGGGTTGCGTTCGTTATTATTTGAAATTCATACCGGCACTAGCACTGTGAACTGTTCTAGTGGTGGATAGATCTATTTGTGAAGAGTGAATTTCACAGATATCATTCCAAACCTGATGTCTCTCAAACAAATTATAATATTTTGATGTGAGTGAGATGTGCGTTTTCCGTCGCTGTGTTCCTAGTTGTGCTGTTTGTAAATATATGATCTGTGTGATGTCTTGGTATTTGGAAAAACGCTTGATGCTGATTCTTTCGGCGCATAGTCTTTGTAATTATGAGAGAATGATGTTCATTTTTGAATTAATTATAATAGATAATTTAAATTTTTTGGTTGATATGAACACATATTAATTTATGTCAATTAATTTTAGTCTCCTCATATAATGAGTCATTTTGTGTCCGTTTGATTTAATATTTTCTGCGTGTTGTTTTAAGACATTTTATTTTATAATTATCACTATTTTGATTTGAGAGATATACATGGTAAAGCCACATTATTCTCTCGCTTAATTGTTGGAAATGCATGTTTTAGCTTTGAATATAGCAGTGGTGGTAGGTAATATTTAAGTGTTTAATTATTCATTATTATTATTACTTTTTTATATATACAATGATTCATTTTATTTTTATTTTATATTTAATATTGTGATACATTTTAAAGTCTAAAAGATGTGTTGTCTTAATACTCTTTTTTATTTGTATGCTAAAGATATTGGACTTGCTTCGTATTATTATTGGGATATTATAGAAATGGAAATTTGGACATCACTATTTTACATGTAAAAGAAAAGTGTAAAATCGCTTACGTTATTTAGATAACATTATATTCAATTGTTTTATTATATCCATACCGCTATAATTTAATTTATAATGACATTAATCCTATAATCTATTATAAGTTAAATAATTAATAATTTTGTTAATTTAATTATGTAAATTCTACAAATGAGTTATAAGTTATGAATTACATTCACAATTTAAATTTAAACTCATTGAAGAATTGTAATTATTTTATCTTTAATTTTTAAATTATAATTTAAATTTATAAATAAAATATAGAAATGATTAATTTGTTGAATTTTAAAAAAATTAATTTTTTAAATATACGTAATATTCTTGGTGGGGCCTACAGCCAAGCTTATAACAAGGATTTGATATTAAGATATCTTTTTTAATTCTGGTTTTTTTAATCTGGATGTCATTTGTGGCGGCCTAAGCCGTCACAACAGGAGGGCGTTTGTGGCGGCCTGGGCCCTCACAAACGTTGATTTCAGAATCAGTCTGTCCTTTGTGGCGGCCTAAGCCCTCACAAAGGCAGACTTTTGTGGCTGCAAAAGCCCTCACAAATGTCAATCTGTTTCTAGCACTTTGTGGCTGCAAAAGCCCTCACAAAATTTTGTGACCAGCTTCTTTGTGGCTGCCAAAAGCCCTCACAAAAGTCACATTTGTGGCTGATTATAGCCATTTGTGAGGGTAAAAGCCCTCACAAAAAGCTTGTTTTCTTGTTGTGACTTGATTCTTGAACAATTTGTTCATTTTCTTCTTCTTCTCTCTTAAATTCCAAGTTAGAATTATTTCTTCATGATCATGATGAAAAAAAAACCCATCAAACAATAGGCATTAAAGGCAACATGTTTACCAACAAAACTATATTCCAAAACTCAAGACTTCTTCAATTCTTTAGTATCAACTTTATTTCAACATCAACAATTTTCTTCAAGTATAAAAAAGATGGAGTCAAGTGTATTTGTTGAAGATTTCTTAAGAACACCAACAATATTTGGTGGCAAAATTCTTTTTTTAGTCAAATTGACATTCTAAAAATAAAATGAAGCAAGATTTTGAATAGAAGTATAAATTCTAGATTCAACACTTACCAACAACAATGAAAAACAAGATTATTCTTATTTCTAAAAAAAATTATAATTGGATTCACATTTAGAAGTCTTAATGACCAATGAGTTACACATTAATTTTTTAGTAGATCATGCATTGAGGTGTAGACTCAACTCACCACCTACTAAAAAAAGAGAACAAGCAAGGTTAAATCAGGATCTTTCTTGTTTTTATGTCTAACGAAGAATAATCTTCCAAACAAAATATACCCGCTGTCGTGGCCTAAAATTTCGAGTTTTTCTCGAATTCAATGGAGTTGCCACCAAAATTTATTTCAAAATAGGGAAAAATATTGGAAAAACCCCTTAAAAATAGAAAGAAAAAAAAAATTAAAAATGGTGTTTGAAACCAGATTTTGTGTTCGGGAGTCGATTATGTGTAGGGAATGTATTAGCACCCTACGACATCCGTTAAAATGGGGTTACCTATAATTAATTGTACAAAATTATATCAACTTAAATATATTATTTCTCTTTATTATTAAATATGAATATAAATTGTTTTTATAATGTTATTTTTTTTGAGATAAAAATGTATTTAAAAAAAAAGAGTGGAAAAAAAGTTTTTATATAGTGTGCTTGACAAAAAGTGTGATCTAACTCCTACGTATCTCCCGGTGCTATGGAGAAATCAAAGTTACGTAGTTCTTGGTAAAAATGTAGGATGTTTTGATTGATTTTAAAGAAAATGTGTCTTGTTGTAATTATATATATATATATATATATATATATATATATATATATATATATATATATATATATATATATATATATATATATATATTATATATATTTAAGAAAATTTTCGTTTGATTTGAATAATTATTTTGAGATACAAGTTTTAGGACAACAAATTGTACAACCCGTATCTCAAAAATTAAGGAGTAAAAAAGATGTCACATCTAATTTAATCATTTTAATAATATTTTATTATTTTCTATTTAATATGAGTTTTAAAACCCTAAGTTGTAAGACTTATATTATAACCACTCAAAGATTAACAAGATATCATGTCTAAATAACCACTTTAAACTAATTTTCTTATATTTAATAATTTAATAGTGAAAGATATCATGTCTAAATAACCACTTTAAACTAATTTTCATATATTTATAAATTTAACAATGAAGATGAGTTTTAGAACTAACAAGTTGTCACAACTTGCGTCTTAACAACTCAAAGATTAACAAAATGTAACAACTAATTAACCCTTCAATATTTGATTATAATTTTATCTTTATTTTCTTTAAAAAAATTAAAAATTTGATATTAAATATTAAATAAGTTTAAATGATTATACGAAATGAAATCAATAATAAACACAAAAACAAAATAGGAGCAAGAGAAGATATATGAAGTTGTAATTTGATCTGTTAAATAAACAAAAACAATTTAATAATGGGACCAAAATTATTGTTTATAAGTGCAAACTTCTTTTTAAATATTTTTAATTAAATAAATAATAGAGACAAAACTCATTTTAATATTAATAGCACAAATCAAAAGAAAAAAAATGGTTAACACTACTCACCAACGAAATAAATAATGTTTATTGCTATTTAATTATGTCCATAATTATTTATATTAAATCAAAATAATTATGTTAAATGTCTATTATTAATTATATTAAATAATTATTATTTAAGTTAATGAGATAAACTATTAATTGACATTATTATTAGTTACTGTGGTCAAAGTAAAATATCAGAGGAAAAAAAGCATGGATGGCAGGCTGCTACGGTCACTTCTTATGCGAAAACCAACACATTCATAATAGGGTTAGCAGAAGAGATAGTAGTGTCTAGTAACATGGAACAACATCTTTACAAAATAAAAATTCAATCCACCATTACAAACAAAATTTCATTCAAAATAAACCAATTCTATTTCAAATTTTAGCTTCTAACAAAATAATATAGAAAGCAGATGAAACATAAATAGAATGAGAAAATACATGTCTATCTAGATATCGGCGAAGACAGAGACAGCGGTGCACACATACTTTCTATTTTTTTCAATACTCAATACTGCTCCAAAATCTCTTCCTCTTTGCTGATTTTCTTGTCTTATTTATAGATTAAAACGATGAACTTTTGTATTCATTAGATAAAACAACTTATGGATTTGTATTGTTTTGTAGTAAATATTAAACAACATCAGACCTTGAGTGCACAAGTGATACAAGTAATAACCTTATTAAGCTAAGAAGTAACTCAGATAAAGAAATGAACTAGTTGTAGCATGTAGGGATGCTAACAAGACAAATAAAAAATAAGAATACACATGGTGAAAGTGTCAAATAACATAAAAAATAAAATGAAGATATGTTAGCAGAAAAAAAAATAGTGCGTGTTCACAAGAAAGAGGAAAAAACATGTGTGTTGGTGCATAAGTAAAAAAGATAAAAATGTACGAAAAGATGAAGATGTGTGTTGGCAGAAAATAATACAAATTTGTGAATAAAATTAAAAACAGGAAAATGAGATGAAAACTGATGGTGTTGTAATTCAAATTTTTCTTATTTTTTTGTTTTAAATTATTTTTAAATTTGATATATATTTAAATTTGATTTGTAAAAAATAAAAAAAATTTAGATTTCTGATAATAATTACAAAATATTTATTACATATATTATTATTATTCAAATAATTTTTAATTATTCGGACAAAATTGAGGTACTACACCGATCCGCATTTCAAAAAATTTTTTTGTGTTAGAAAATATGATAAATCCCATTATAATTAACTCACACAACTGTGAGGTATCGTGTTTGAACCCGATATAAGATATTCAACATAAAAATATTGACATTTCAAAATCCTTTAGTCTATGTATTTCAGTGTTTCTAATTTAATTTTTTAATTTTTTTTATAACATTGTGTTATTCATCTCAAATACCTTCTAGTTTGCGCGAGGATATTAAAAATGTAAAATTAGTTACTTTAGTTAGGTGTTAGTTATAAGATAGTTTATCCAAGTAAAATTATTTGTTTTAATTTAGGTATATAAATTTCGTTATACCTACTATTGTAATCATCTTTCTCATTTAATTAATATATAAATTATTTCTATTTTTCCTCTTTTCATGAATAATATGAATATTTTGCAAATTTTAATAAAAATAATGCAAGTGAGACCCACAAATGACAAAAGAGAATGTGTGTATATAAGCACACATCTCTATAGGTATCCATTTAGTAGAATACTAGCATGTAATTAAAAAGAAATATTATCTATTGTGGATGTTCTAATGCTGTATGATTCATGGTTTTTTATTTATTTATTTTATATAGTTTTAGAGATGTTTTAGTTTAATATTTACATGCAAATGCAACTACTTTCTACATATGACTGTAGTGTAGTATGTTGTGGTTGGAAGCGAATTTGGAAATAAAGTTGTGTTTGGTTCCATTTTTTTACTTGATTTTCAATGAATTTATTTTTATAAATTAATTTTAATTAAAAGTGAGTTGAATATTAAATAATTATATTTAGATTGAACAATAAATTTAAAGTTAAAATCAATTGTAGAAGAGAAAAACTGCAAATTTTAGTTTTTCATGGAATCAACTCTAAAAATAAATTAATAATACACAAAAACGTCTAAAATGTGAGTATCATCCAGGGGCTATAGGGCATTTGATTGAAGATTGACAAGCCTTAAAAGCTAAAGTGTAAGAATTAATCAATGCAAAATGGTTGACCTTCAAAAAGACCAGTCTAACGTGGAAAATAACCCTCTCCAACTCTGCAAATTTGTCTGTCAATGTTGTTGAGGAAATGGAAATCAATATCTTGTTGAAAATATAGATATAAAAACTCCCACGAGAGTAATTTTTTTTTTTTTTTTCCGAAATGTGCAAGTAAACATGGTTGATGTGGGTTGCAATAAGAGTGACATATGTAATCTCACCCAAATGGAAAGCACCCCAAAAATTGTGAAAGTGTTCGAGAAGTGTCTTCAAGAATTGATTGACAATCACATAATAAAGATAAGTCATGCAAAGGATGATATTCATGTGACCCTTTAGTCTCACATCGAGAGTAAAACAACTTCCCAAAGACTTGGGTGATCTATCATAGCAAAAAGGATCTAAGCTAACTCAAAATGGGCAGAAATCTATCACTATTCAAGTGTCAACTCCTTTTCCTTACAAAGTACAAATGCAGTACATGAATTATGATGTCACAGTTCACGTAGGCCCTCATGAAGAAAACAAGTCAAGTGGTAGCTCAAGCCCAAGGAGAAACAAATGTCACTAATATCTCAGGAATTGGTGGCATGACTCCAAAGTGGGTCAAGGTCTAGTCCTGAGCAACATAGAAAGGATGAGGGATACAGAGAGAAAGACAAAGGAAAGGAAGCTTAAAGTCATAATATGAAAAGACAAGATGTTTGCAAAAAAGCAAATGTTCGATGAGGAAGCTAATGAGTTCTTGAAAATTTATCAAATAAAGTAAATATAAAGTCGTGGGATCAAACTAAATCAAACTCTTGGAAGATATCTATTCCTTTACTATTATTGAACGCCAAACCACATAGGAAGACACTATTGAAAGTTAAATGAGGCTCATGCTTACTAATGATATCCCTGTTGACCAATTTGATGGAGTCGTTGGTAACATCTTTGCTAGTAGTTGTTTGAATTTCACGAACGATGAGTTTGCCAAACATAGGGACAATGTACAATAAAGCATTACATAGTTCTGTGAAGTGTCATGATCATATCCTTGTAAGAGTGCTAGTTGACACTAGTTCTTCGTTGAATGTCATTCAAAATCAACACTTCTCAAAATTCTCTGTTGATGGATCCTATATGAAACCTAGCTCTATGATAGTAAAAGCATTTGATGGATCAAAGAGAGAGTCATTGACGATGTTAACCTGTCAATTCAAGTTAGACTATATAAATTTGAAATAACCTTCCAAGTAATGGATATCAAACCAAAATATAGCTGTCTTTGGGGAAACATTGATTCAGTGTTGATGGAGCAGTGACTTCCATTTTGCATCAAAAGTTGAAGTTTATAGTAGACAACAAAACTGATAATAATCTTGGTGAGGAGGACATGCTAGTAAGCCATTTATCTTTTGTGGATTATACTAAAGCTACATAGGAAGTCATTGAGACTTCTTTCCAGAAATTGGAAATTGAAAATGTATTTTTGTGGTCTCGTATGAAGAAACCAAAATGTCTACTACATTTTTATGTTTGAAAAAGTCATGCTAGAAAAAGGACTTTTGTAAAATTAGGAAAATTGCTAGAATTACATGAGAAGAATGATATATATGGGTTGGGATATATACCTATCAAGGTTGACAAGATAGAGTTGCAAAATACAAAAAAGGAGAACAAGATGGCTCACCTAGAAAATCGAGCACCAAATGCAGAGAAGAATATCATTTGCGACATCAGAGAAAGCTTTCAGACTTCATGAATGATATATGTTGATCAAGTGGATGTCACTGAATAAGGATCATGTTGATGATGATTGCTTTCATTCTATGTACCCTTTTCCTCCATACACAAGTCTTAAGAATTGGAAGATTATTGATGAGATGATGATGATGCTTTCATTTTTCATCATCACTTCAGCTGCCAACTAGACCAACAACCATCGCTGACCACCGTTCTACAGTGCACCATTGCTTCTTCTTCGATGCTTCCACATGTCTGTGTCACTCTCACATTTTGCTTTGTTCTCTATCTCTTTAACACATTGCTTCTTTTTGTTTGCTGAAGCTTCTGACTTCACGTTTGAAAAAAAATGATGCATTTTATTTGTTTTACAATTAAAGATGACACTTTTAATTATTGTTAAGTTGATTTATTTGAAAGTTGAACTACATATACCTTTATATATTGCACATAGTAGGTCTCATCCGTTTCGGTTTGTGTGGTACTGGTTCAACATATTGCATTTATATTTTTATTAAATCATTAAATCTTACACACACAAAATCAGCAGCAAATAAAATAAGAAATCTGCTTCAAGTTATCTTAACATAACTTATGATAACTTGATAGTTCTATAACTTGGTGTTTATCTTTAATAAATTAATAATTATACAAAATTATTTTAAATTAGTTAATTAGATGTGACATCTTTTTAATCTTAAACATTATATACAAGTTGACAATTTGGTTAGTTGTAAAGCTATTTTTTATATAGTCAAAATTATAACTGTGTTCTAAACGGTTAACTATATGTGACGTCTTTTTAGTCCTGAGTTTTTAAAACATAAATTGTACAACTTGATTAATCTTAAAACTAACATTTACAATTTTTTTTTCAACAACAAAACAAACTTCTCTTTAAAAAAGAATCAATTCATCCGATTTTTTTATTCAAGAACTACGTACTTTGAGTTATCCGTTGCACCCATGATATGTAGGAGCACAAAAAATAGTTCGTATAGTTGACAATACATAACATAATATTTTGGGATCATGTGCGGTTGTCCCATTGCACAACTATGGGGCCACTCTAAATTTAGTTATGATCAAAAATAATGGAATAATTCAATTACATAATTTACTGTATTTTTAAATAAATTTAAATTATCATCTATTCAACTAAATTTATGATGAAACGTAGATACCATAAAATTATATTTCCATGAAATATTTTATAATTAATTAATTCTACACGCCTTAATTATATACTCTAAGATGTGATTTCACATTTAGAAATTATTTAATGCAATTTTAATGTTGCCTAGTCTGAAATAAATTATTGATCCATGATAAATTATCACTCTATACTATAAATTTGTGATTTACCTCACCCCTCTATATTCTTCCCATACAACAATTTGTTAACTATCTTTTGTTTACCACTAAGAATCACAACAACATACAACATGAATCAATCACACAAATGTAATGTTTGTGACAAGTCCTTCACACTGCACTGGTTTGATAGGCCACTCAAAAGTTCACAAGGAAAAAAGAAAAAGGTAGCGACAGAATAAGAGCTGACGTATGTGGCGATACTATTTCCAATCTATCAGCTTGGGCTGCTCATATGGAATAAAACATCAAAGGTGGAATTTAATCCACATATCCAATGGGACGAAAACGTCAGATGAATTTAATCCACATATCCCAAAATAAATGCAAA
>PGTU02000138.1:0-16510 GCA_002896215.2 Cicer echinospermum | reverse complement strand
GATTACCTTTTCAAGAACATGGAGCATGAGTTGATGTAGATGAATGATTTGTACTGTAGCCTCATTTGGGGAACCATTAGCATCACCATGAGAAAATCCTAACAAATCTTCTATTAGATTCACATATTAATTGCAGGATTGCAATGTTGCATTAGAGTTTTGATAAGGCATGTTGCAATTTTACCAATCTTATCTTCAAAATTTTCCACTAAGACTGAGACTTCTTCATTGTGTGCTTTTTCAAGCATTTATCTCTTCCTTTCGCCTTAAGGAAGTTTTAGTATAGTTACTTTCCCATAACAACTACCATGCCAGTGACGCTCCTTCCCAAAATAGCTTCAATGCTTCTGTATCACTTTATTCATTTTCAACCATTTCTTGAAGTTGGGACTGCAAAAATTACAAGTAATTTTATTGTTATCTACTATTGTAAACAATATTTTATGAAAAATAGAGTATATATGTAAGTTATTGTAACAATATCCTTAACTTACAATTACTTTTTCAGTTTCTACATCCAATGGTTTTCCTTTATTTCCTTTCCGAGTTATCAACAAAATTCTGCTTGAGTAGGCTCTCTTTTTTCCTTTGCAAGCTGCACAAATAAAGAATTCAAAAACAAAACAACCCATAATTTAACACAACCAAAATTTGAAACTATTATACCATAAGTAAAGGATGAAAAAAATTTCAAATTTTTCACGAGGCTAAAGAGAATTTCTATGGGACCCATTGATGCACCCATTTTAGTTGAGCTCTATTCTCTAGTGTTCCTTTCACTAATTTCCTGCATTTATAGTTGAAGAAATTACTACGGTAAATTACTTACATATAATTATTATACACAAAATGAGGCATAATACATAAGATAATTAAATAATCTTAACTTGTACAGGTTTTGAATTTCCAATATTCCACAAAGCTTTCTAAATGAGTTCTGGCACCTTTGGAGGACGATGTTTGATCTCTCGGTCAGGGTTGGAATACTTCAAAAAATGATCCTTCTTAATTTTGTGCTTATATCTTCTCCATGCATCTCTAACGGTAGTCTCAACCCAATCTCGTGCTTCAATCGCAAGACAAAACTTTTGCTACAAAAATTATTAGATAAAAACATCATGAAATCAAGATTTTATTTTTTTAATAATCAGACATTCAACTCACACATACATTAGTATATCTCCAGAAGCGTCTTATATTTTTATCGGGCATTTCTGACAATTGTGTATATCAGAGGACAAAATGTTGAGTTTTCCTAGCCAATGTTCCTAGAAAAGGCTCAAGTCAGATACTACTTTATCACTAGGCCCAAAGGTTGACATCCTCATTAAAGGTCACTTCTTCACGCTCTTCCAAAGTTCTCCATGAATCGTTTTGCCAAGGTTTTCCCACGAGTTTTTCTTTTGAATGTTCCTATATCACATATTTGTAACAATTATATGCATGATATGTACGGAGATCATTATCATGAAATACAAAAAATAATTTACCTTTTTACTTCTTCTCTATTTTGTCTGTCACGTCTTCATTGATATCTTCTACAGCTTGTGCAATTCTTTCCATAACTTCTGGTTGTCGTAAGTCTTCTCCTCTATTTTTGCTTGATAATGGCTTATTTTGAGTTACTTTAAGAGGTTGACTTGATCTCGAATGAATGTTGCTGCATAGTTTTTCTCCATTGTCCGACTTGGTTGCATCCATTTTCTTTGATTTGAAGTTCTATAAAATCATCAATCAACATTGATGGACATGTTGGCATCTTCTTTGCCTTTTTGGGGCATTGAGTTTTTGACATCATTGTTTCCAAAGAAAGATTTGTGGTTTCTCGGATTTGTTATTCTTAGTAGGAATAAAGATTTTCTTTCCAACTGTCTTTTCCATCTTTTGAATTTTCTCTTTATTATTATCTGGAAGATTCTCAGGAGATCTTTTTTTCAGCATTCCTAGTTTCAATACAATTTCATCAAAAAAATATCTTCAAAAGAATAACCAAATTTAAAGTTGATAAAAAATAAAAAGATTACTTACCTTGTACAAATTCTTTGTCTCCATGTGCAATTTGCTTGTCCATGTTGCCATCAACATTTTGAACCATTTCTCTATTATTTGCAATGAACATGCAATGCACTGATCGTAGCTTTCTCATGATTATTTTTGTTTGGTGTTTCTAAATTTTAATGAAAGTCATAAAAAAAATATTAGGAATATTTCAATGTATATAAAATATAAAGTAGTATGCATAATAAATTAAAATAATAAATTTACCTTGTACAACTTCTTTGTCACCACGTGAAGAATCTTTCATTACTTTTGGTTGCACAATATTAGGTCTCTCCAATTTATTTGTAACAATGTGTTTGTCTAGGTTGCCATCAATCTTTCGAATTCTTTTTCTATGTGTTCTTTTTTTTGGTGTTTCTAATTTTATTGAAGATTTATGAAAAAAAAATATTAGGAATACTATCTATAAGAAATCCAAATAAAAAATAGTACATATGTAATATTATAAAATCTAATCATGAATCAAGAATTTGTTTTACCTTCTACAACTTCTACAATCTCTTGAACCATTTCTATATTATTTCCCTGCAACCTCTCATGCAACTTATCAATTTTTTCTTTCTTAATTTGCTTGAATTTCTTTGCCAACTCAATGCTTGATCTTGCTTGGAAAGGAAAATCGGAACTTTTAGTAGGAGTTTGACCAATCTTTCTAAGAGATCCACCAGCTTTTACAACTCTTACATTTTCCATTGTGGCTAACGACGATGAACTACAAAGAAAAAAAAACATAAATATTACAAAAATTATACAATATATTAACTAAGACAATGCAGGGTGAAATAATATTGAACAAAGACGGAAAAATTATATAATACATGACTTAATCAAAACAAGAATCATCAATGGTTTCATCTTCACTTTCAAAACTTTGTATCATCATCACTCTCATGTTTCTTCTTGTTGGTTGTGAAGTTCTAAAAAAGGCATTTCGAAGATATCATCTGGTACGTCTTTCCTAACCAAATCTACTTCACAATCATCCTTCGATATATCAAGATTTGTTGAAATGTCATATTCTTGGACATTTGAATTAAAACATTCTCCCATGTCAAATGAATCCCTTGGAAGTGCCTTCAAAACATAGTGTCTATTTTTGTTAAAAGGATCTTCAATAAAGAAGCATTGTTGAACTTGAGATGCCAAGACAAATGGATCATTTTTGTAGCACTTTTTGTTAGAGTAAACACATGTTAACCCATATTGTCTTCTTCAGTCACAAACCAATCACATTTGAACAATACATATTTTAGTTGACCATAATAATCTAACACTATGATATCTTTTACTGCCCATAGTAAGTCACACAAATCGGTTCGATTTTCATCTCTTGCATTTCTAAGAACTTGAGTTACTGCTTCTAATGTCACTCACTATTTTGTGTTTTAAGCCTTGCTTCACGTTTTCTTGTATGAAATCTGAATCATTGATAACATAACCAGAATACCTTCTAGCAACATTATTTGGCCCCCTAGACAACGCTTCAACCAATCAGATACTTCTTCATCCATAACACGTGTTTCAAACCATTGAATAAAATCTTCTCTTTGATTATTACTTTACTCGACTTTCTTCTTTTCGATGATTATGAACATTAACATCATGCTCTCTACAAAATAAATAACTAATTTTTCAATGCAAAAGGAAAAAACTATTTTAAGAATGAAATATTGTAGCAAGTAAAAGATTGTTACCTAATGTATTCTTGCACTTCATCACAATTGAATAATATGTAACCATGAGCTTGGTTTTGGGACTTATGATCAAGAGAAATTAGTTTCTGCCCCCCAATTGGATGGCCTATGCTTGGAATGCCCATCGTTATTTCGTGTCGTTCTATTCATCCTTGTATCTACACCACTAGACAAATATCTTGAACAAAATGTTAGTGATTCTTTAACCAAATATGCTTCAGCGATAGAACCCTCTGGACGACTCCTATTACGAACAAAAGTTTTTAAATCACCCAAATTATCTTTCCATATAATACATCCATCGAAATTGAACCGGTCCACCCAATCTAACTTCATTTGCAAGGTGAATTGGTAAGTGGACCATTAATGTCAAAGAAACTTGGAGGGAAGATACGTTCCAATTGACAAAGTGTTTCAGCAATCTCTACTTCCAAGTGATCCAAAGTTTTCACCTCTATAACCTTTTGGCATAAACACCGAAAAAAGGAACAAAGTCGAATCAAAGGATGGTAACTTGATTAGGGGTAATTCCTCTTATTGCTACTTGCAACAAGTAATGTAGTATAATATGAGCATCATGACTCTTGTACCCATGAATTTTTCCCTCATCAACTTGAACACAACGAGAAATATTAGAAGCAAGGCCATCAGGAAGTTTTACTGCCTTAAAAACACCACAAAAAAATAGATTTCTCATGCTTTGTTAGGGAGAAACATGCTTTAGGGATTTGAGTTTTCTTACCATCATTTGTTGCCTTCAAATGTAGTTTTTTTCTAATCCCCATATCTTGTAGGTCCAAACGAGCATTTGCATGATCCTTTTTCTTCCTTCAATCTCCAAGAGAGTCCCGATTATATTATCACAAATGTTCTTCTCAATGTGCATTACATCTAAATTATGGCGTAGAGAATTATCCTTCCAATATGGTAATTGCCAAAAGATGGATTTTTTCTCCATGGACCAAACCTTTTTTCATTTCTTTCTTCTCGCCCAATACATCAGGAATGTCTTGTAAGTCTTTTAAAATTCTTGCCGTATCTAACAAGGAGGGTGGAGACCTATATTCTGGTTTTCCATCAAAGATATTGCATTTGATCTCCAAACATGATTTGAATCCAAAAAGACTCGATGACCCATATAACACATCTTTCGACTATGTTTTAAGTAAGTTGAAGAAGTCTATGATTACAAGTTGGGCAAGCAAACTTCCCTTTAGTGCTCCAACCAGATACATGCATATGCAGGGAAGTCGTTAACCGTCCACAAAAGAGCTGCAGCGCATCTGAAATGATTGATTTCTTGAAATGTCATATGTTTCTACACCAACATCCCATAATATTTTTAGCTCCTCAATAAGTGGTTGCATATAGACATCAATTGCATTTCCAGGTGATCGTGGTCCAGGAATAAGTAGCGACATCAGACAATTTTCTGGCTTCAAGCATAAACTTGGTGGATAATTATATTATAGTTAATACGACAGGCCATGTGCTATGTGAAAGACTCATAGTCCTGAACGGATTAAACCCATCACTCGCCAACCCAAGCCTAATGTTACGAGTTTCAAGAGCAAAGTCTTGATGTTTTGTGTCAAATTCTTTCCATGCTTGGCCATCGGCTGGATGCCTTAACCTACCATCCCTTGAACGCTCTTCAGCATGCCACCTCAACGTGTCAGCTGTCTTGAAACACATAAAGAGTCTTTTCAATCTTGGAATCAAAGGAAAATGTCTTAGAACTTTAGCGGGAACCTTGTGAGCTTTTTTAGATTCTTCAAGATCCTTATCACTTCAGGATACTCAATCCACCTTGAGGCTCCACAATGATGACACGAGTCATCTTTCTTGTGCTCTTTCCAAAACAACATGCAATTGTTGGGACATGCATCAATCTTTTATAGTCTAACCCCAAATCTTTTATCATAGATTTGGTTTTATTGAAAGAGACAGGAATGTTCAAATCAGGCATAGCCTCTTTCAACAACTCTAATAGAGCAGTGAACGATGCATTGCTCCACCCATGGATACATTTCAACAAGTACATTCGGATAGTGAATGATAATGTAGAGAATTTTTTTTACAACCAGGATACAACTCTTGATTTGCATCATCACGAGTTTGTAAAATTTCTTAGCATCTTCATTTGGTCCTTCGTGCACTCCACCTACTTCAGCAACATCTCTAAACGTCTCAAACAACAAGCCATCAATATCATCAGATGATGTATCATCATTAGTATCACCATCAACATCCATAAGACTTTTATCGTCACCATGTAAATCCACTCTGTGTATCCCTTTATAAACCCTTTGCTACACAAATGGTCATACACTATGGCTCTTTTTTCCCAACTATCATTGCAACACAAAGCACAAGGGCACAAAATATGGTCTCCTTCAACCATTCCTTTGGTGAATGCAATATCCAAAAAGTAATTAACGCCATCCTTGTAACCTTGACTATGTGGAGGCAAGTCCATCCAATCCTTCTTTATCATGTTTGATTTTACTAAAAAGATATTAATTTATTACTATAAGTATATAAGGGAATAGATACAAATGCAGGGTTCTTATATTTTAACCTTCATTATAAAGATCAAAAATCTTGTTCTAACAAATACACAAATGACTTCTATTTTATCTTATTATAAAAATTGCAATCAAGTTGGAAGGACCATTTTTTTTTACAAACAGAAAGATAATTTTCAGTGCTAAACAAAATTGCTATAAGAGAATGTAATGTATAAAACGAATCAGAGCAAGAAACGAAAATTAATTTTCAAGATGTGAACGACAAACATAAGCAAAACAAAACGAATCAGAGCAAACATCAAAATAAAAGAAACACCATAAAAAAACAGAGAAGATGAACCCCTAAACAAAACATTGTACAAAGCAACCCATATACATTAGCAACAAACAAGCAAACGAAAAAAATGATCAAAGATATGCAAACCTGTTAGTACACGACGTCGACGATTGGAAACGAACACCGGAGAAAAGGAGACGAAGACAAACTATGCTCTTGTGTTGACGGTGGGTGAATGAAAGTGTTCGCGTTGATGGAGGGGGTGAATGAAGGAGAGTTTGTGTTGACAGAGAGGGAGAGTGAAAGAGTTTGCTTTGTTGATGGTGAAATGGAACCGGTGCGGCGCAAGAGATGATTTAGGGATTTAGGGATTTAATTAGTAAAATAATGCTTACAATGTTGGGTTTCTTGGAATTTAATTAGGATTAGTAATAAAATGGTTTAACGTGATTTGCTTTGATCTTCTGTGTCCACGCAGGTTTAGTTACAGGTAGTTCTCTTTCCTTTTTCATTTTAGTTTACTATTACTTTATATAATAAAAAATAATATAATGTTATTAATTATATATATAATATATATATATATATATGTTATTAATATATTTTGGATGGAATTATTCCCGCTAAAAAAATTCATGAATGTTAAAATTTTTAAATAACATTTTATAATTGTAGCCTTTTATTCAAAATAAGGTAACAATCGAAAAATGTTCCTAGAAATATCTAAGAGAACAATTATCATAGTGACATTTTAAAATTGTGCCCAAAAATAGTTTAGAGAACGTTTATACGGTGTTGCAAAAACAATAATGACAACAAACATAAACTGTTGCCTTATCTATTTTTAGGCAACATTTTATACATGTTGCACAAAAAAATGTTGCCAGAGACCATAAATGTTGTAGTGATACAAAGATAATAATTCTCAATCTAAATGTTAGGAGGCAGTTAAAAACCAGCAAGCACAATGGACTCATTAGCTTAGCTCATTCGCAGTTCAAACTCACACCACTTCTAGAGAGAGAAATAAAACAGTGTAGAGAGAGAGAGAAACACATTTATTCACAATCAATAATGAACTCTTCTCACATCTCATCTCTTCACTTCAATCTTGTTTCTGTGTCATAATCTTCAAAGTATGTAATGTAGGGATCCATGGGGTGGTCCGTTAGAGATCAACGCCACAGAGTCAGCCACCGACGAAGTTCGGAGCCGGAATATTCAGGAACTTGACAGAGCATCTTTGTGACGTCCGTTGGATGAAACTCGACAGAGTTGGTTACTGGATCCCACTGATCAGAAGAAGAAGTATGTAGATCTGGGTTGAATCATTGTTAGCCGCAAGATCTTCGTTTGGACTGTTGGAACAATTGTTTTTGCTGATTTTGTTGCTGCTTTTGTTACTCTTATTGTTAAAACTGTTCCTCGTCATCATCATAAACATCCTCCTCCTGATAATTATACACTTGCGCTTCATAAGGCTCTTATGTTCTTCAATGCCCAAAAATGTAAGCTTTTTTCTGAATGTCCTCTTCATTTTGTTTTGTTGGGACTTACTAATTGGGTAAATTTTTATTTTTTATGAAAGTGGGTTTTTTATATATGGTATTTTACTTGATTTTGTTATGTGATTCATTTTTATGTTATGATTCATATAGGGACCAATAGTGTAAAGTTTGATTTTTTATGAAAATGGTTTTTTTATTTTATATTTTTGTATGTTATTTAGTTGATTTGGTTTGTGATTCATTTCTCTATGTGTCATAGAGGGGCAAATAGTGTAAAGTTTGATTTTTTATCTTGCTTTTTATGTTATGTTATCTCAATTTGATTAGTGAATTCTGTCAAAAGCTAAATATGTAAGTGACTTTCAACCTTCTGATTATGAAGACCTCAATGACACATTAGGAGTTAAATCAGTGAGTGGAAAGAAGAAGTGCATGAAAAGCTAAATTCAATAAAAGGAAAAGTTGGAGATAAGAAAAAGGATTATGTAGGATGGGGTTCAAGAAGTCTCATTGATTTTCTTGAAGATATTAGTAGAGACACAACCAAAGAACTTTCGGAACACGATGTTGCTTCAATTATCATTGAGTACTGCAATAGTAACAAGCTATTTGACCCTTCGAAAGATCATATGTGATGAAAAGTTAAGGACTTTCCTGCTACTAGTTTAGTTTAGTCTTTGTGTTTCCTTCTACTCCAACTTATATATTAATAACTTGCAATCCATCCTTTTAAGGGATCCCCGTTCCAAAAGATCTTTTGAAAGTATTTAACATCGAAGGTCAGCCAGAAAATCGAGCTGACATGTCTTCGGTCAGCAGGATCAAGCATTGGAAGACGAAATGAAGGTAAAGTTCGTTTCCAACTCAACAAAAGACGAGTCCCAAAGTTCGAATTTTCTGCAGAGGTCACGTAATGCAATAATGGGAGCTGCGGATGGTGTCCGTCGAGTTGCAACCAAGGTAGCTGGGGCATTTGTTGAATATACTAAAACAACAGAAGCCCTTGGGCAAACAAGTGATGGGATGATTTGGAGTGGATGTACAAATGGCTTACTTGTGCAGTGGGATGGCAGTGGAACCCGTTTGCAGGATTTTAATCGCCACCCTTGTGCCGTTCAATGCTTCTGCAATTTTGGAACAAGGGTGTATGTATGCTATGTGAGTGGTATTATCCAAGTACTGGGACTTAGAAGGCAATATAATTGCAGGATGGGTTGCTCATAATAGTCTTGTGCTTAAATTGGCTGTTGGTAACGGTTCTGTGTATAGCTTTGCAACTCATGGCGGCATACGCGGATGGATATTGCATCCCCAGGCCCTGTTGACAACATAATAAGAACAGAGCTGGCCTCAAAGGAACTTATACAAGAAGACACAATATCAGAATTTTGATTGGCACATGGAATGTTGGTCAAGGTAGAGCTTTCCAAGATTCAATTTGTCGTGGTTGGGGTCTGTTGTATCAGACGTTGGCATTGTTGTGGTCGGTTTGCAAGAGGTGGAGATGGGTGCTGTTTTTCTTGCAATGTCTGCTGCAAAAGAAATTATAAGACTTTATTCACATGCTTAATTATGCATTTGAACATTAAAATTAAGTTTTGTGTGAAGCCTTATTTTACTTTATATGTAAAACTACCTTATAAATTGTTGGATGATTTTGTGTTCGAAACATAGTTTAGACTTGTACTTAAAAGAAAAAATGTATAGACCCCTAGACTTTGTTCCATTTTGAAGGAACCACTATTAGATCAAAATATACGGACATGATATGATTATGGGTTGGTCCTTACCAAAAGAACATCTGGCCCCACCCATAATTTGCAGAGCGGAGTTTTAGTGCAAACAAACATTGGAACCACATAGTTTTGGTCTAAGTAGAAGTGAAACAGAGTATTTGGAGTGCAAGTTTAGCAAGAGGCACATGTCAAACAGAATATGTGGAGTGGAAGTTTAGCAAGAGGCACACGAGTCTAAGGCAAGTTGATCTTTGATGCATATATATAGTTTTAGGAAAATAGGGAAATCCTATGTATCTTCAACTTGTCTTATCAACAATAGAAATAGAAATTAAATTAAAAAGGAATACATTATTTGATTTTTAATTTTAAATTTATTTAGATAAATGAAAAAAGGCCATGTATACTTATGAACACATGCACATCATGCGAAGAATGATTTTGTTCAGTTGGTGGACAAAATAGTCTGTTGGCAGCTTTTGAAAAGTTTAAGGACCTCTCATGCTGTCACCCAGTTTAAAATATTTATACTGGCTATTTTAAGATGATGTAAAGTTTAGAAAGCTGCATATTTTCCATTGTGCTTATAGGTTACCATATTATGTTTGCATATTTAGACGGTGGGAAAACAGTTTTGTCAAAGTTGAAATAAAAAAAAGGAATTTGGTCTAGGAATTTTGTTTAACACTCTGATTAAAGATAGTATTGTATACTGCCACCGTAAAATAATGATGCTTCTTAGTGGTTGCAGCTGTAGTCATTTTATTTTCTAAAAAGAGAAAGTCAAAATCACTTGTATTTGATTATCAGAAAAGAAACTCATGTATATACAAAGAACAATTTTGTGTAATGTGTATAGTCTATCCTTGCATTTACTGTCTATATATACGATTGTAGGTTGGTCTAGAAGGAAGTGCAATGGGGCAGTGGTGGGTGGATACAATAGGAAAGGCCTTGGAGACGGAAAAGCTTTTGAGCGTATGGGTTCAGGCAGCTTGCTCGCTTGCTTATATCTCTTTGGTAAGTGAGTGTAAACCATTTATATCTCTTTGATAGACTTCCCACTTCTTTATGTAAAGGCTTGTAGTTCTTTCTCCCTATAATGTACTCTGGATTTCTATCTTTGATAGTGTTTCTATGCTTATATTATGAGTTGACATTCCTCAATTAGGGTAAGAAAGAATCTTAGAAAACATGTTGGGGACATTGATGCTGAAGCAGTCCCATGTGGTTTTGGACGTGCAATTGGCAACAAGGTTTGCTTTCATATCCTTGAATACTTGATATTTGTTTGATAATATTATAATATCTAATGCTGCCATTTGAATCCTGCTGTTGCTGGTGGAGCCGCTGCAGCTGCCGCACCTGCCGCCGAGGCCAAGAAGGTACTGTTAGTAATGCTTTATATTAGGTTTCTGTCTTAAGGGTTATATCTAGTAATGATATATTATTGATTGATGTTTTAACCTAATACTATTGAAACTTCAATTGTAAATTGAAATTTGTGTACATTTTCAAGTTTGGATGATCATTTCATAGAGGCTTTGTTGAATGTAGTGTTAAATGTATACCTCGATGTTCAACAGATTAGACAATAATTAGACAATAATTAGTGGGGTTTATTTTTTTTTAATGCGGGTAGACTGTAACCCTTTTAGATGTATAAAGACATGAAATAGACTTAATAGTTTTTGAGAACACATAGAACATATTATTTGTGCTTGCTGTTTTTTTTTTTTATACTTGTCACTTTTATTTACCGAGTCCTGTTTCTGGTTTCTCTGAGCCCAGTTCGGAATATTTATATGTAAACCTACTGTTAAATTTTTGTAATTTCGCTGTCTGAACGACAACAAAGATATTAATTGCTTTATGTAACAAGATTGTAATTTGATTGTTGTAGTTTCATTAAAATTTGGAATTCAACTATCAATTGTAGCTTAATAGTTCTTTGAGTGTAATTATCCACAATTAGTAATAGTATTTTTGGGTATTATTTTGCTCTCACATTAATTGAGTTTAATGTAGTATTATTATAGGTTATGCAGTTCGTAATCAGCACTGCACAGACTTTATTAACTGCATATTGTATATTGTACTAAAAAACTTATAGCTTGATGCAGTCCATACTTGCTACTTAATATGATATTGTATATAAGTAACTGAATGTGCTTCATATTTTGTGTTTGCAGGAAGAGGCAAAGGAAGAAAGTGACGATGACATGGCTTTAGTTTGTTTGATTAGGTTTTTTCTTTTTAAGTTTGTCAAATCCAGACTTGTACTCTTTTCAAGGAGTGTTTTCTGGAGACACTTGTTTGTTTTATAAATTGTTATCTAGTGAGTCTTAGACCTAAATAAACTAAACCATTCACCTTTCACAACCTTTCACATTCATATAATAAAATAGAGTTATCAAATAAAGTAATACACACACGTGGTGTATAAATATATAAATATATATAAAACATGTGTGTATTATTTGTATTATTTCTTCCACTTACTAACCCACAAAAGCCGCAAAAGTAAACGTAAAATAACCAAGGAAAAGATAAATACCTCAAGCCATCTATGGAAGCCAAAAGCAGCTCTTGGATATAATCCGGTGTTCATCATTCTTGACAAAAAGACTGGCCTTCACAAGTGATCTTCTATACAACTTATCTTTGTACAACATTGATTCTTGATTTCTCATTTGATATTCATATAATTGAATGAAAAATTTAAACAGACCTGGATCAAATGCGCATTAGTATATTATAAATTATGAAACAAATATCAAGTATTCAAGGATATGAAAGCAAACCTGTAGCCAATGCACGTCCCAAAACTACATGGGACTGCTTCAGCACAATGTCCCAACATGTTTTCTAAGATTCTTTCTTACCCTAATTGAGGAATGTCAACTCATAATATAAGAATAGAAACACTATCAAAGATAGAAATCCAGAGTACATTATAGGGAGAAAGAACTGCAAAGCCTTTACATAAAGAAGTGGGAAGTCTATCAAAGAGATATAAATGGTTTACACTCACTTACCAAAGAGATATAAGCAAGCGAGCAAGCTGCCTAGAACCCATACACTCAAAAGCTTTTCCGTCTTCCAAGGCCTTTCCTATTGTATCCACCCACCACTGCCCCATTGCACTTCCTTCTAGACCAACCTACAATCGTTATATAGACAGTAAATGCAAGGATAGACTATACACATTACACAAAATTGTTCTTTGTATATACATGAGTTTCTTTTCTGATAATCAAATACAAGTGATTTTGACTTTCTCTTTTTTAGAAAATAAAATGACTACAGCTGCAACCACTAAGAAGCATCATTATTTTACGGTGGCAGTATACAGTACTATCTTTAATGAGAGTGCTAAACAAAATTCCTAGACCAAATTCCTTTTTTTTTATTTCAACTTTGACAAAACTGTTTTCCCACCGTCTAAATATGCAAACTTAATATGGTAACCTATAAGCACAATGGAAAATATGCAGCTTTCTAAACTTTACATCATCTTAAAATAGCCAGTATAAATATTTTAAACTGGGTGACAGCATGAGAGGTCCTTAAACTTTTCAAAACCTGCCAACAGACTATTTTGTCCACCAACTGAACAAAATCATTCTTCGCATGATGTGCATGTGTTCATAAGTATAAATGGCCTTTTTTCATTTATCTAAATAAATTTAAAATTAAAAATCAAATAATGTATTCCTTTTTAACTTAATTTCTATTTCTATTGTTGATAAGACAAGCTGAAGATACATAGGATTTTCCCTATTTTCCTAAAACTATATATATGCATCAAAGATCAACTTGCCTTAGACTCGTGTGCCTCTTGCTAAACTTCCACTCCACATATTCTGTTTGACATTGTGCCTCTCCCTGCTAACTTGCACTCCAAATACTCTGTTTCACTTCTACTGTAGACCAAAACTATCTGGTTCCCATGTTTTGTCTGCACTAAAATTACTTCATATAGATTCACTCTTCAGCTAAAACCCTAGTTTGACTATCTGCTTAAATCCACTCTGCAAAATAATGGTGGGCGCCAAATGTTCTTTTGGTAAGACCAACCATAATCATATCATGTCTGTATATTCTGATCTAATAGTGGTTCCTTCAAAATGGAACAAAGTCTAGGGTCCTATACATTTTTTCTTTTAAGTAGCAAGTCTAAACTAATGTTTGGAACAGCAAATCATCCAACAATTTATAAGGTTATTTTATATATAAAGTAAATAAGGCTTCACACAAAACTTAATTTGAATGTTCAAATGATAATTAAGCATGTGAATAAGTGCTTACAATTCCTTTTTGCAGCAGACATTGAAGAAACCAGCACACGCATCTCCACCTCTTGCACACGCGACACACAATGCCAACGTCTGATACAACAGACCCCAACCACGACAAAATTGAATCTTGGAAAGCTCTACCTTGAACAACATTCCATGTGCCAATCAAAATTCTGATATTGTGTCTTCTTGTATAAGTTCCTTTGAGGCCAGCTCTGTTCTTATTATGTTGTCAACAAGGCCTGGGGATGCAATATTCCATCCGCGTATGCCGCCATGAGTTGCAAAGCTATACACAGAACTGTTACCAACAACCAATTTAAGCACAAGACTATTATGAGCAACCCATCCTGCAATTATATTGCCTTCTAAGTCCAGTACTTGGATAATACCACTCACATAGCATACATACACCCGTGTTCCAAAATTGCAGAAGCATTGAACGGCACAAGGGAGGCGATTAAAATCCTACAAACGGGTTCCACTGCCATCCCACTGCACAAGTAAGCCATTTGTACATCCACTCCAAATCATCCCATCACTTGTTTGCCCAAGGGCTTCTGTTGTTTTAGTATATTCAACAAATGCCCCAGCTACCTTGGTTGCAACTCGACGGACACCATCCGCAGCTCCCATTATTGCATTACGTGACCTCTGCAGAAAATTTGAACTTTGGGACTCGTCTTTTGTTGAGTTGGAAACGAACTTTACCTTCATTTCGTCTTCCAATGCTTGATCCTACTGACCGAAGACATGTCAGCTCGATTTTATGGCTGACCGTCGATGTTAAATACTTTCAAAAGATCCTTTGAATGGGGATCCCTTTAAAAGGATGGATTGCAAGTTATTAATATATAAGTTGCAGTAGAAGGAAACACAAAGACTAAACTAAACTAGTAGCAGGAAAGTCCTTAACTTTTCATCACATATGATCTTTCGAAGGGTCAAATAGCTTGTTACTATTGCAGTACTCAATGATAATTGAAGCAACATCGTGTTCCGAAAGTTCTTTGGTTGTGTCTCTACTAATATCTTCAAGAAAATCAATGAGACTTCTTGAACCCCATCCTACATAATCCTTTTTCTTATCTCCAACTTTTCCTTTTATTGAATTTAGCTTTTCATGCACTTCTTCTTTCCACTCACCGATTTAACTCCTGATGTGTCATTGAGGTCTTCATAATCAGAAGGTTGAAAGTCACTTACATATCAAACTTCTTTTTTTGACTGAATTCACTAATCAAATTGAGATAACATAAAATAAAAAGCAAGATAAAAAATCAAACTTTACACTATTAGTCCCTCTATGACACATAGAGAAATGAATCACAAACCAAATCAACTAAAATAACATACAAAAATAAAAAATAAAAAAACCATTTTCATAAAAAATCAAACTTTACACTATTGGTCCCTATATGAATCATAACATAAAAATGAATCACATAACAAAATCAAGTAAAATACCATATATAAAAAACCCACTTTCATAAAAAATAAAAATTTACCCAATTAGTAAGTCCCAACAAAACAAAATGAAGAGGACATTCAGAAAAAAGCTTACATTTTTGGGCATTGAAGAACATAAGAGCCTTATGAAGCGCAGTGTATAATTATCAGGAGGAGGATGTTTATGATGATGGCCGAGGAAATCAATTTTAAAATACGAGTAACAAAACTAGCAACAATAAGCAGCAAAAAACATTGTTCCAACGTCCAAACGAAGATCTGCGGCTTAACAATGATTCAACCAGATCTACATACTTCTCTTCTGATAGTGGATCCAGTAACAACTTTGTCGAGTTTTCATCCAACGGACGTCACAAAGCTGCGCTTGCCAAGTTCCTGATATTCTGCTCCGAACTTCGTCGGGTGGTTGACTTCTGTGGCGTTGGATACTCTCTAACGGACCACCCCATGGATCCTACATTACATACTATGAAGATTATGACACAGAAACAAGATTGAAGTGAAGAGGATGATATGTGAGAAGAGTTCATTATTGATTGTTATAAATGTGTTTCTCTCTCTCTCTACACTGTTTTATTTCTCTCTCTAGAAGTGGTGTAGTTTGAACTGCCGAATGAGCTAAGCTAATGAGTCCATTGTGCTTGTTGGTTTTTAACTGCCTCCTAACATTTAGATTGAGAATTATTATCTTTGTATTATCTCTTTCATTATGGTTGATTTAATTACTTAATAAATTTCGTATTTCGATAAAATAAAAAAACTGCTATAATAATAATAACTTTTTTATCAATAGTTAAAACAATAAGTTACTTTATTATTTTATACGAACATCTTTAAAACAATATTTGAATTCATTCATTTTAGTTTGTTCATTATAAAATAGAGTAACATATTATAATAATAATAATAATAATAATAATAATAATAATAAT